>WBNM01002918.1:10876-100885 GCA_013399055.1 Ramphastos sulfuratus
GGGGGGGAAGAAAATAGAACCTTTCGAACTGTACTAAAGGGTCGACTGAGACAACTGGCAGCAAGACAACTTCTGAGTGCTCTCGATTTAAAGGATGGATTAGAAAGGCCAGACATTTTACACGGCCTCATGAAGTGATGGCTGTGCTATCACTAATGCCAAAGGGGTGCAAAGTAATTATCCTTATCAAGATGAGACCCCACTGTGCAAAAGACAACAAAGAAACAGGTAAGTACAAGTGTCAGGGTTATACAAGAATACAAGGTTACAAGAGAATATCTTTCCTTCTAACACTCTGTGTAGGTGCTTCTCACCCAGAATATACTGTTTTGAACAGGAATATAAAGCTATATAGGAAAGAAGCTTTCTAGAAGTCCCCAAGTTAAGATGGGAAATACAGTGAAATAAATGAATGCGAGCAGTTGTCCTACAAAGAGAACCTTCAAGTAAGTTGGACCTGTCCAACTATTGATCAGGAAGAAATTCTGACAAAAATGTCAGATCAAGAGCATTTTGCTTTCTTTAGTCTCTATGTGCTGAGGGTTTTAGGTCATATTCTAAAGGACACTGTGACAATCATGCTGTTTTCAGGAAAGCCAAATATTTACTGGTGATTTTGCTACCTTTACTGCATCTAAAATAGTGAGGAACTAGATATTGTCTACTGTATGTACTTGTATTCTTTATTTTTAAAAGAATTGATCTCCTCCAGCGAACAATCAAAAATACTTTGAAGTAATTTTAAAAAATGTTATTTATTATTTAATACATTCCTTTGAATCAATTGCACAAAGGCCACAACATGACACAAATGCAGATATTAAAACACATCATAGGCTTCGTGTGTTAGCCTAATTTGGTTTCTTTGTTTACAAAATAAACACCAACATAAATATTTAATGCAGGATCTGCAGTAAGGAAAAAGGACAAACTATTATTACTGTGAGAATGCTGAGCACAGTGGAAACTGTCTTTTAAATTACAACTTTCTTTTAGCTTGGTCTACAGCCTTTTTTCGTAAAGGAAAAAGTCATAGTGCATTAATGGCAAATATCCATCAGGAAATAAGTCTAAAAGCAACTCAAAGTATATTGCTTAGAGAAAGATGGGTTTGCATTTGTGCCATGTTTGTAATAAGCTTAATGCCAATATCTTGAAAATAACAGTAAATATTTAAGCTAAGGAATATTTCATATGATTGCAATAAATGTTTAATACAGTGTAACTTTACAGTACTTCAAAAACTTATTGCTGCAAATATTTATCTAGAATTTTAATTAAATACATGTATAATCCATGAAATAAACTACCTCATAGCTTTGATTCGGCAAGCTGCTCAGCACAAGTGCAGAAGTATATCCTCATGCAGCTGTTCACTGTGGCAGAGCCCAGCACTGTGTATTTGAACTCCCAACCCTTGCCCTGCTTGCAGATCCATCACTGTCAGGACTGTCCCTCTTTTCTAACTTCTCTCTTCACTTGCTAACAAAATCAGAGTCCAAGGTGCACAATGCTCTACAGACCTAGGACTGTAACCTCTGCCTGGCAGTTCTCACAGCTAGATGATACCTTCTGCTCACATAGCCAAGCAAAATGGAATCATAATTGCATTAGCCTCAGCAGACATCCTCCTGGATGGCTTCCAGTATGTTGAATATCCAGGCTCCCTTTCCAAGGCTTCAGTACCTGGAAAACAAAATAAACATTCTTTCTTTTGCTGGTACAGGAGTAAATACAATTTCATTCCCTGTACTGGGTACATTGAAACTAGAGAAGGGCAAGTGCAAATGCTTGTAGGCTGGTGTGGGGAGGAGTTTCTAGCTGACCATTCCTATATGGTTTTGCATGTAGGATGCAGGAAAAGCACATAGCCTCTTATGGTCTCCAGCAATGTAAAATTTCTGACCATCTTGTGCATCTCATTAGTAGATGTTTCCATTTTAAGGTCACCCAAGCTCGCTTGTTTTTCCCAGGCTGGGTAAGTTCCCGAAAGTCATAAGTCAGCCTTGCTCTATTTTTGTCTGAAATGTCTTAGGGTTTTTACACTAGGGATTATTTTTCCACAATTAAATTTCTTGTGACTCTAAAACACTTCTAAAGACTGCTGAATTGCTTTCTAGTGGTGCAGGTCTGCAATGAGATGCTGGTAGGACACCACTCTGTGTCCCATGGATCACTGGATCTTTCTTTAAAAGGAGTCCTTTATTTGCTGGCTAAACCACTCTGTACCTGGACATCAGGGCAATAAGAAAATGATTCTGACAATTGCTGCTTTAATGCTGTTGTAGAAATGGAACCTGTATTTCTGGAAATTGCATGTTAGCAAAGCAATGAACATTTCCTCTTTTATGTCAGTAATAGTGCAGTAGCCTGTGATCTGTTTGACCTTTGTTGGAATGATTTGCAGTGTAAAAAGCATGGCTGTTTGGGAGAGAGGAGGGAGGAAAACTTAAGCAGGGAAGAAATTATGCACTTTGAATTAATAACTTCTTTTTTTTTGTGTGTCTCTGTGTGTGCAACTAGGTTTGAAAACCAGCAAAGAATCAAAATATTGGTGTTTTAGATTTTCTTTAACTATACCCAAACCCATTTTCTTTAAGACCATTTTCTCCACTAGATTAGCACTTGCAAAATGTTATTACTTCTCTTGCTCTCTTTAGTGTCAAAAAGACACAGTGATTGAAAAGCTAAAAATACAGAACTAATTCTCTTTATTTGACACCTGTTAGTGCTCTATACTGACTCTATAATTTTTTTTTCTTATAAATTGCTTCCAGTCACCATAGAAATGGGCCCTCAAAATAGAATTGACATGTTACAATAGTAAACGCTTTCTGATGCTACAAGGCTGCTGCAGAAGACACTGGTCAGATTAGTAAAAGTGGGCAAAGGTTGTGGTGAAAACAGTAATGATTGATAGAGCACTCATTTCTCTGGATTCCCCATAAAATACAGTTAATGATTGTTATCTAACCAGACAGTCAGGACTGTGTACTGAGTCATGTAATTAATGGAGCCGAACGTCTGTCCAAGTTCACAAAGCAAGTAAGCTTGCTCAGCCAACCCAAAAAGCTGTCCATCAGCACCCTTTGCACCACAGAAGCACCATGCAAGGGACAATTAGTAACAACAGTGTCCCAGAATCTGTAAACAGTGATCATCTGAGCAATTTCCCAGTGAGCTCACTGGAACATGGTGAGGAGAGGAGAAAGGCTTCTTTTACAGTTTTACGAAGCTCTAAGTTTGCAGCGATTTCAGTGAGGTTTGGATAAGTCACGCAGGATTATAGAACGGCTTGAGTTGGAAGGAACCTTGAAAGGTCATATGATGCAATCCTACTGCAGTCAGCATGGACACCTTCAAGCAGATCAGGTTGCTTAAAGCCTCATCTAACCTGACCTGGAATGGTTCAGAGATGTGACATCTACCACCTTTTTTGGCAACCTGGGACAGCGTTTCTACACCCTTGGTGTAAAAAATGTCTTCCTTCTACCTAGTCTTAATTTCCCCTCTTTTAGTTTAAAACCATCAACCCTTGTCCTATCAAAACAGGCTCTGCTAAAAGGTCTATCCTTATCTTTCTTATAAGTGTCTTTAAATACTGAAAAGACACAACAAAGTCTCCTTAGAGCCTTCTCTTCTCCAGGCTGAACAACTCACAACTCATCCTTTCTTCCTAGCAGAGGTGTTTCAGCCCTCTGATCATTTCTGTGGCCCCCTTCAGAACACCACATATGGAAAGTGAATGATGTAGAGTGGAAAAGACTGGAGATATTTCAAGGAACAGTATCTATGTGTTTTTTGGCTAGAAAGTTGAGGTGACTTTTTCTATGTAAGCTTAGATTAGCATGCCACAGGTAACATGGTGCCAGAGCTGTGAAGTTCTAGCATCTGACCTACAATTCATGTGATCCTAAAACAAACTTAAGCACAAAAAAATCAAACCAAGGCATAATTTTCAGTCTTTAAGGCTTTACATGACAAAAATGCATTCTGTTCTCCCTGAAATAAAATGGATTTTTAGAGCTGGTTTCCACAGGCTAAGCTCAGATGTCAGGGACCTGCGTGGTCACTGGGCAGAGCACAACCTCCCCCAGTGTGTTCTCGTACCAACAGCCTCCCTCTCTTTCTCAGGCTCCTGCTTGCTAGCCTTTGTAATCCACACTGAAAGACACCTACTCATCAAAGTTTCCCTCAAACCAGTGACTATTTTCAAGCACCCCGCCCTGAAAGGACCATCCTCTGTAATTGCTTTTCAGTCTGCACCATTTATTAGTTGCCCATTCAAACAATCTTCAGCAAATACATGCTACAAGTAAAAAGCATATCTGAATCTGTATTTTTGATGGTGCTGAACAGGAAGCCCTTAAAAAAAACAATACAGCTGTGTGACTATGTGATGTGCTTAGTAAAGAATCAAGTATTAAGAGACACAGCAGGACACTGTATGCATAGAAAAGATTTGGATCCCAGCTTGATAAACCTGAATGTTCCTCAGATTGAAGAATTTTCAAGAAATAGTACTGTAGTTTGTGTCATTATTTATTCCATGCTGGGCTCTGTACTCTTTGTGAGTGGAATTCTTTGATAGAAACATTCATTCCCTTTGAACTGTACACTGTTTGTCATAACAGTATGGGATGTTGTGAAACTTGAAAATGACAGTCTGATTAATCATTTTTAAAAGCTTCCTTTTACTCATTGTAAAAAGAACAACCTTTGAAAATGCAGAAGTGAAGGCAAATAAATGGGTTTTTTAGAACACAAATTTGGTTTGGATATTTTCAGATGACCCAGCGATCTGTTGTTATTTGTGTCCTGTAGTTTAGTGCTTCTGCCCCTAAGCAGGCTTTGTTCTCTTCCAGCCTGGCTCAGTTACTGTGATGGCAGATTACAGTTGACTTCTCTGTATATCCACCCTTTATGAGTCCACTTCTCAGAGTAGATCTGTGTTTTTTCTCCATTAGAGAGTTAGGCTAGCTTTTTCCAAACTTCAGTGAATTTTGAAAAGGTACAAAAGCAAATCACTATCGTGGTTGCATGTCAAGGGTTAGGGCTGAACTGTTGACTAGATGAGTGACAGATGCTGTCAATGAACTCCTCTTCCTTCCCAAAGGGAGGAGAAAGGGAATAAAGGAGAGAGACTAATGGGTTGGTAAAGAAAACTAAAATAGTTTTCATGAAACAATGACAATGAAATAGAGTATGCAAAAATCTATTGAAAACCAATATCAAACCAAACTCCCTGATGGCAATTACATCACTGTCATCCCTGATGCTGTGGCCAGGCATTAGGGAAGTTCCAGACTGGACTCAGCAGCAGACAAGAACCAGAGTACTCCTTGGATAAGAGGCCTTGAAGAAGAGGTTTGACTGTGGTGATCTCTCAGATTTATACTGAATATGACATCCATGGAATGGAATCCTGTGCTGGTCAGTTCAGGGTCACCTGTTCTGAACAGAATGAGTGTTGTTCTAGCTCAAATGAGGACACTGTAGCACCAAACCAACACTTGTTGCACTTGTCTGTACACAGCTGGAAGGGAACAACATTCAGTGCTATGAAGATTGTGAAAGGCACATTTGTAAGGCAAACCTCTAAACAATTGAGTGGTCTAAACCGGTCCTACCTATGAGGAGCAGGTAATTTGGTTTTACTTCCTTTTGCTTCTATTCAGGTAGGCGGCAATCTTATGTCTAACAAATAGAGGAAAAATGTTTACAAAACAAGGATATTTTGTTCTCTGTCTGCACATACAGGTTCAGCCCAGAAGCTGGCTTTTTCCCAGCAATATTTGGAAGGTCTTGGAAGAGCCCTGTGTGTTACATCCATAGTACGTACCTGAGGCACGCCTGCGCGGAGCACGTTAAAGAGGTAATGAATGTGAGCAATTCCCTGTGAACCTCATCTCAAGGTTAACATCTGTTTTCAAAATGTCATAAAGTGCCCTCCTGCACTCACTACCGTCACCAGACTCTGTCCCAAGGTCTGTCTCATTCATTTTAGAGCCCTGGGAGTAGAGTCCTGAGTCCATCTACCTTCAAAGACAGGTCACTGTGAGTGAGATGGTGAGACTGCTCTGCATCTGGGTCATGGCATATTTGCTAGCAGAATGCCATCAAGGCAGAGCACACCCCACTAACTCCCTAGCACTGTGATTTCTACACTATCCGTTGACCTCACATCCTAAAAATGTTCTTGCAATGTGATAGGTCATTGTGCTGACACAGACACTGGGAAAGTAGGTGCTTAAAAGGCCCACAGAAGAGGCAGCAGCTGTGGATGAACTACACAGGCTTCATGTCAACAGGAACTGTCAGTGGCCAAGCACTTCTAAAAATGCAGCAGGATGGCTGAATAGGTGCCAGACTCACTGGAAAATCAGTACTCCATTGTGAGGGTTAAGCACTTCTGAAAATGCAGCCTACAGACCTGCTGCAGATGGCCTGGCCACCTCTCAGCAGGCATAGAGCACAGTATTGAGGGCCATGAGCAGGATGGGGCTCAGAGGCTGCAGAGGATGAGAGGCGGACACTGGCTGGTAGACATGCTGGCAGACATGCTGGCAGGTGCAGCACCTGTCCCAACCAGCACATTTGCCCTTTCAGGATATTGCTCTTTCTCCAAGCCAAGTGCTGAACTTCTCTTTCTTTAATTCTCTATGCAATGTGTTGATTATATTGGTCAATCTGATATTTTTTTCTCTGAAATTTTATGTTTCTGTTGTTTGAAATTGTGCCAGCTGCTTGATGAGGAGGAGAAAGAAAAACTCAGAATTAACCACAGACACCTGAGACTATTTAAAATCTCCAAAGACAGAACCCAGGTGTGATATTGGCTCTCTTGTTCCCAAGGAAAACTACCTACTTGATCTCAAAATTCTCTAGGTTAGCACAAATGTATCTTCCCCTTCCTTTTTTCTTTTGAGACTATGTATTGATTGCCTCAGTTTTTTCTTCCCATACTCAAATCTTTAGGGAAATGCTGTAGTATTTCATAGAATCATAGAATAGTTTGCTCTGGGAAGGACCTTTAAAGGTCATCTAGTCCAATCTCTGTGCAGTGAGCAGAGGTATCTTGAAACAGATCAGGTTACTCAGATCAGAGCATTTCCAGGAATGGGACACCTACCACCTTTTTTGGGCAAGCAAATTTTTCAAACCCTATAACTGCAAAACTGAGAACCCTTCAGGAAACACAAAAAAATTATTAAGCTTATGATGTTCCAAATATGCAGTTATTGTCACTTGAGTAACCTTAACCCAGAACTCACTGGGAAACAAAATATAGAATTTAACAGAGACCTCCTGCAATCACAGAAGTGCTGACTGAAATATTGTAAGACTAACGAAGCTGGAATAGTTTAGCAGCACATTAGCTGAGTTACACAAGCTATGGGAGAGCAAACCTCTACCCTGCTACCAACACTTTGCTACACAGAAACCATTCCCTCACACCCAAACATCAGTGCTACCAACCCAACAAGTTCTGTGGTCTCGGATAAACCTCATGTGTTCCAAATGGTCTTGCAGAACAGAAAGAGTATTTTGTAATAATTTAATATAAAAGAATTTAAGTGTAGAAAAGATGCAAAGAGGATTGATGTAATGGGATTTGGAAGACTGACACAAATTAAATTGAAAGTCTTAATTAGGAGAGCTATACTCTATTTCTTTAGTCAACTAGGTAAAAAGAAAGAAGCTTTGAAGATTCAGGGTGATACATTTCAAGAATTCTCACTTTTTTATTGTATGAATGAATTTAAGCATATATGTTAAAATTCTGCAAGATCATACTGGCAAATATGAGCTGACCTGATGTCACCCAACATTTCTATCGCTCATAGTGGGCATACTCTGTCCATTGGTGGTGTCCGAGGGAAAGGCTTTGAGAACAAGGTGCTAGTCCCATGGTAACCTTGAGAGAAGCTCTGATGCAAGATTCATCTTATTTCATAAGGAGCTACTCTGTTGCAGAGTGCTGCATGGGCTGCAGATGGGCACCTGTACTTTAACTAATTCAAAGGAGCCCATGGTCTCTGGAACTTGTAGAAGCTTATGGGAAAGGATCAGCAAGGAAAATTTTAATTTTACAAAGCTGTATGTGCTATTTCAAATCACTGGAGCCTACTTACAGCAGAGAATGTGCTCAAGTAAGTAATACATGTAAGCTGAAATAAGGGTGGAATATTTAGAATTATACCAAACCAAAAGCATTGAAAAGCCTTAAAGAATCAGTTTACAAGACCTACTGACCTTTCTAGTTGGTTTTCCTGTAAAGCAAACACTAAACCCAGTCCATATCTATAATTTCTTTCCTACACTATTTTGTTTAAGTTGCCCATGACAGCTTTGTCCCACACAAAAAAGTTGCTTTTTGAAACATTGATGTGACTGATATGTTTCTGTTATCCTAAGACTAACCCCCTCAAATGTTAAGCAGAGTGAGGTTTGGTAGCCAAGTGGTGAAATGCCTTGTAGAGTCCAAGGGGATGGCGCTCAACAAATCCAAGTGCTGGGGGCTGCACTTTGGCCACAACAACCCCATGCAGAGCTACAGGCTGGGGTCAGAGTGGCTGGAGAGCAGCCAAATAGAAAGGGATCTGGGGGTGCTGATTGACACCCACCTANGCAATGACAATCGTTCTACCTACTTTTTGCACTGAAGACAATATCCTTTATGTGAAAGGTTGTGTCACTCAAGCAATGCCTATTTTATTCCTTAAGTATTTTGGGAAAATGTTGTAACCTTACCTTGTGTTATCCTTCAACAGCAGTTCCTCATTAGAGAAGGATCATTATTCTCTGTAAGCAGAACAGAAGCATTGTTCCTGATTGCAGCTCTAATGATTCAAAGGAGCAATTTCATAATTAGGTATGTATTCAAAATTTGTTTACTTCACTTGACTTCCACAGAATTCAAGACAGAGCGGTTACCTTGGGTTAGTTTTGGCATGTGCTGATGGTATGCTTTAAAATTCAGCCCAACCTGTCCCCATATTTTGTCCTTGTGACTTGAGCACAGTTAAACTTTGGAAGAATTTGAATTCCCAGATGAACTGACATCTGATGGTTATCGTCCAGACATAACCTTCAGTTTCAGCAAGAGATCTGGGCTGAACAAACACTAAGCACTTACATATTTTACCAACCCACAGTTTATACAGAGATTATTTTATGTTTAGATATCACTCTCGAGCAACTGGGACAGAGCCAGCTGCAGATCTGTATAAACAACAGATTTTACACACTGGGTAGTTCTTATGGATCTGGGTTAGTAAAAAGCACAGTGAAAATCTAGTAGTTGAAGTCTAGCCTCAGCCGACCAAGGGCTTTGGTTTATTTTTTATTTTCCCAAGAAAGCATAGGGTGGTATTTAGACCATGAAACTATGAAAGTAAATCAGATATGTGTGCTGCTCTGAACGAAGAGTTGCTAGAGCTTTAAATGACTGCCAGATGTCAAACAGCAAAATGCCTCTCCTTCCATAAAAGTAAAAATAGTTGACTAATAATTCACTTTAAAAGGCTGAGTCCAAATCTCTGTCAGAGACATATTTTGGCTGTAACATTTGATCCAGGCTAGGGGGGAAGATGCAAGCAAGGATATAATGTGCTTTACCCTATAATCAAAGGAGGAAGATGAAAAATCTTTGCATTTTAGGACACTGAGCTACCATAAAACAAAACCTGAGAACAACTGCTAACAGCAACTTTGCTTTCTTCTAGCAAAGAAGAAACAGTAATGACATTGGTTAAAAATTCATGGCCAGTTCGAGAGCACATATTTTCCCTTTATAAAACCTTGTATTGCAAGATGAATCATGACTGAACAAAACAGAATATACTTTTACATACACATTTGGACATCTATGTTTCCACATAGACAGTAATCTATGAGATTACTAGCTATGAGAGTAATTGGAAATTACATCTGTTTAAATTTTTTCTTTTGTGTACTTTAATGTACATTTTTTTACCATATGAAGAAATTAAATCCTGTTTAGTCCAAGTCTCCTGTACAGTCAAAATTACCATGTTCCAAGGACGTAGAATCATTAGAGCAGGTTTGGAGGAAGGCCACAAAGATGATCCAAAGACTGCAGCACCTCTCCTATGAAGACAGGCTTGAGAGATTTGGAGTTCAGCCTGGAGAATAGAAGGCTCTAGGGAGACCCTAGAGCAACCTTCCAGTATTTGAAGAGGGCCTCCACAGGATAGCAGGACAGGGACTTGTTACAAAAGCAAGTGACAGGATGAAGGGTAATGGCTTCAAACTGGAAGAAGCTTGACTGAGATTAGACATTAGGAAAAAAATTCCTCCTCATGAAGGTGATGAGGCACTGAAACAGGTTGCCCAGAGTAGTTGTGGGGGCTCCAACCCTGAAAGTGTTAAAAATCCTTTCAGTTTAAACCACTCTATGATGCTATGTTTATGGATTTAGACATATATGAATATTTTCCACAAGCACTTCCTTAAATTTGATGTAAAATATATTCTATAGTTAAAACATGAGAATTGGTATTCTAAAAGTCTTCATTGTGATGATGTTTAATCACCACAGATTCAGCTAAAGAAAATCATGCTGCTCTGTTTATTGGTGTATTTGGAAAGAATCCATTCAGTAGTGGATAAGGAAAACAATCTGACAATATAACTTGTTTGCAAGTTTCAAAAGGCTTTTGAGGAGTTTAATTACAAGAGATTGGAGAGAAAAAAATGAAGTCAGGGAGTCAAAGCACACTAATTCATCAAAAGGCCATATGGGACAAAAAAATGAGCAGCAAGTATAAAAGGTGAACTTTTATCTTGGAAAAACATTAGAAGCAGAAGTGATAAAATTTTATGCTTGGACTAGAGCTGATCTAGAAAAGGAGAATGGGCAAAAAAATTACAAAATCTTTTGCTTTTATGAGAAAGAAGGAGCAAGTTTTGGAGAGAGTTTAAGAAGGCTGAGCAGGTATAAAATGTCAGATCACATAGTTTCTTCTACTGGAGTCAGTTTACATGCAAAAGAAATTAAAATGATAAATCCATCAAATGGTTCTATGACAAGTTCAGTAACTTTTGTCATTAAACTCTGGTTACTGTTGAAGAGGTTTTATTAAGAGTTTTAATACTGCTTCTAAAAATTAAGGACCATTATCAGCAAGGACCTGTATTAAGCTTGGATTAGAGTACACTGTCTGCATTCTCTAGTACTGTGTTCCGGTATTAGCAATCTTAATTATCCTGTTCTGGAAGGGGTGTTGGACCAGATGACTTTTTGAGGCCCCTTCCAGCTCCTAACAGTCTGTGATAAGAATGCATTGGACATTAGCAGATAGGTTGTATCTCCTAAGTGGAAAACAGCTGCATGTATTTTAATCTTGAACAAAACAGAAGATTGAGGTAGATTTAATTCAAGGATAGGTATCACTTATCTTAACTCTGATGCTTTGATTATTTGCTGAGCCTGAAGACCAAAGCAGACTTGCTTTTTTCCTTGCTCATGAAAATGCCTTCGTGGTCCCTCAACCACTTTTAAAGAACTGTGTACTGCAGTGAGTTATGAATGCTACCTCTGGATCCTTCAGAATCATATCTAGTTCTATGATGAGTTCTGCTTAAACGGACTAGAACTGCTTCACAATGAAATCTTTCAGTTAAGAATTAAAATCAAGGGACAACTTTGAACTGATCATAGAGTTATTGTATATTTTGGGTTGGAAGGGATCATTAAACCTCATCTACTCCAACCTCCCTGCAGTGATCAGGGACATCTTCAATTAAAACAGATAATAGGACTCCTACTGAACCTGATCTGAAGTGCTTCCAGGGATGAGGCATCTACCACCTCTCTGGACAAACTGATCCAGTGTCTCAGTACTCACTGAGTACTTTTACACTCAGTACAGGGTAAAAAAAAAAAAAAAAAAAAAAATTCTTCTATCTATCTAGCCTAAATCTTCCTGTTTTAGTTTAAAACCATCACCTCTTGTCCTGTTCAAACAAGGATTGTTTAAAAGGTCTGTCTCTTGAGTACTGAAAGACTGTAATAAGGTCTCCCTGGAGCCTTTTCTTCTTCAGGCAGAACAACCCCCAACTTTCTCATTCCTTCAGCCTACCCTTGTAGAAAGTTGCTCCATCCTTCTGATCATTTCTGTGGCTTCCTGTGGACCAGTGCAACAGGTTTATGTCCTTCTTTTTATCAGAATCCTTCACCAGTAGAGCTACACTGGGTGATCCTGTCTGAGATGCACTGTTTTCTCTCTGTCTGTACCCTTGTCAATGCAGAGATTTGGTTCATTCTTTCACACACAGGCTAGCAGCGATCTCACTTGGATCCAAGACCCTACTTTTGTACCCTGTGGTAGACATACACACCACCATGGTGTGGCAATTGTTTCCAGCCTTGGGACTTACCCTGGCACTGGTTTGGTTTTGTTTCAGGAAACTGAAACTAGGCAGAAGTATGTCATAGGATGGTACAGTACGGTAGATGGTGATGGCCTTCTACAAGGTCCAGCAGTTTAAAGATGCTCCTCCTGCATTTTGTACATTAAGTTGTTGCTGTTTTAAGGAGGATATTGCTCTGGGAAAGCTCTTTGGAGAACGTTTTTTGTCATGTCAAAGCTGAACCACTAAACTTCCCTCATTTTTTAAAAATTGCAGTTTCTGAAGAAAAGGAGTTTTGGGGTTGGGCTTTTTTTCCAGTGTGCTTCGTTTTGGTTTGTGTGTGTGACAGGGAAGGGGGAAGTGACTGCTTCTAGTTACTTATTTTAGTACAACTTGTCACTTTTTCAGTGGTGATTTGAGCATGGACTAAGCTGTATGATGTCCATAAAATATACTTTAGTTTGGAATAGCATTTCAGCAGTGTAATTCAGCTACACCCAAAAAACCAGCCAGGCAGTGTTTTAGCAGCTGCATTTAATTTTACCAGTAAGTCACAAATGTGTCTATTGGTGTTTTAACCCATAGTGTGGTACAGCTGACAGTTGTGGAGTGCATCCACTTTCCAGAACCCTCTTCTTTTATTTTTACCCCTAAATCAAAACTCTTAATCTTCCAACAAATTATTTTTCCATCAGTCCAAGATCTATTTTCTTCTCTCTCACACACATAAACCCAAACAGTAATAACACATCAGAACTAAGTTACCCTTCAAGAAGGTCAGAAGGAGGAAAACAAATAATTTAAAATATATGATTTTTAAAGATGTTTCTGAAAGGCACTTGAATATAATTTTGCTGGCATAGTCACTCATTCCCTGAACAGTTTTGTTGCATTCAGCAGTTCACAAGAGATATGCAAAACAATCTCAATTATAATACCAGCAACTGTTTACACTAAGTCACAATGCAGCTTCCTACTAAACCTTTAATATTTTACCATATTTGCCTGTATGGTTAGAGCAGCAGGGTGTAGTTTAGGAGTTTTGGTTTGATTTTTAGTTCTGTCAGAGTCTTCTAGTGGCATTGTAAGGAAAAGTTTTTACTCGCTCAGCACCTCAGTTCTAAAGAATCAAGTGATCACAACAAGGCTGCTCCTTTTTCTGTTCCTTGTCCTCTTCTGTTTATACTCTTACAGAAAGACAGAATTTTCCCAATTAGAAATTTGTATTTTTTCCAATCTCAAGGTGCAGTCTTAGCACACATACCCATAAGTAGGGATTCACGTAACACAGAATGTACTTTTATATGATAATAGACTATAAAAACTCTTGTTTCTATATTATACATGAAAAAATATAAATACATGCAGATTTTTGAGTGATGCTTGCTTTCACAATCACTTCTGTGAAGAATTTATTTTTCAAGTTTCACAACTTCAACTACACCAGTGCATTATTCAAATACCGACAGTGAAATGTTCTTACACATATCTCAATAAAAGAGAGATACATTCTAAAGAGTGACATTTAAATTCAGATAAATCAATTTATGACTCTTGTTCCATGTCCCTGGTACTTTTAAAATCACTTCTTCATATTTATTTGCCTTCTGTCAGTATAGGGATTCAATAGAGAGCTATTTTCAATAATTACAGTTCATTTCCCAAGAATCAGATGTTAGTGTAGATGAAAGATCATTTCTGACTGGTTTTAAGCTGCCTTGATTGTTTTAGTTATTGCAAGTTAATTGAACCAGAAAAGCTGAGGATAAAAGTTGATTTGTCAGACCGAATTCTGTTGAAGTGACTGATTGTTGTATAAGGAGAGGCAACAATGGGTGAAGCTGTCTCATCATCACCTGCTTATTTTTAAGGACTAGATCAAAGAGGTGAAAGAGATGTTTGGTTCCTCCTGGATGCCTGTAGTCAAAGAATCTGCAGTCTTTTTGTAACTAATTGCAGATTGGAGTTGCTACCTGAGTAGCCTTGGTGTAGCCTCAGGCAGACTGACATTGCAAATTCCAAGAGAAGGACTGTATTCCCTTTGCCAGAAAGAGAGATCCATGGAGGGAAGATTTTTTTGTTTGTTTGTTTGTTTTTATCACACTTGTCCTGGGTATTAAGCAGATTTTGGTGAGAACACCTGGGGCAGATATGAAGATGTCAGGTCTACACTGCATTTCTAGAGCTTTCAAAAACATACCAACTGCTCAATGCTGCTTCATATGCCCAGAAATTGTGGTGGAGATGCTCTCTATGAAAGCCTCCACTCCTCTTCACATTCAAACCTTTGAGGGGGTTAAATGATTCAAAAGACAAGTGCTAACACTCAGAATAATTACATAATTTCAGATTTTTTTTTTCTGTTACTTTTCCCTTTTCCTTTTATTAACAAGACAAAGAAAAGGGAGAAGATGGAAAGTCTCGCAGTATTGTGAGGAAGACACTTATTTTAAAAAAGCTTCCTGGCAAAAGGATGTTTCTCAAAACATTCCATTAAAATACATTCCTACGTGAGAATTTTCATTTTAACGTAGTGAAGCAAATGACTGCTTCCCAATATTAAAATTATGTTGGCATAATTTTTTGCTTGGCTGAATTTTAAGGCTGATATGATCTCCCACACTGCCCAAGGGATTTCACTACTCAGATCCCATTAGGAAAATCTCAGTCTTCATCCCAATATTGACTGGAGAAGCCATTCTATTAAATTCTATTATAGGTTGTTATCTAACATGCTCAGTGTTGAGTGACAAGAAGAAAATGATAATGTGTTCACCTAGGGACTGTAAGACAAATGTTTGATGTGTTCTGTAGGCTTCTGTTAGATAACGTTATGGTCACATTACACTAAATAGGCACATCCTGCCTTTTAAACTGAAAAAAAAAATATATGTGAGTTATTGGCACGTGTGGATACTTAAAAGCTAGAAGATCATGGCTTCCAGAGTGATTTTGGAGATGAATGTGCTTTCCTGACAGATTCCTAGAAATATTAAACTGCGCTGAGCTCTGATTTGACATTACATCAAGGAAATCCATATTCTGTGTGCATTACAAAACAGAAATAATAAGTACTACTGTGTGTTGAAATGTATCTATAAATTACAAAAAGGCCTCCCTCTAATTTTCAAGTGGCTGTTCTTCATGTGATGCCAAGATTTTGTTTGAAAAATGACTTGGAAACAAATCTCTTCCTTTAATACAGATATTTCTAAATCTATTCATTATTTAGCACAACAGGGTTCTGCTGGTTCTGTTTAAACCTTCAAATTAAGCTCTAGCTGATAACCAGGCGAGTGATCCTTGAATGTGGGAGAACAGACTTTAGTCCCTAGAAATCTCTTCCACAGCCATTGTCTGTCTGCCCCATGAGCAGAGCCCCCTACACAGAATAGTTAAATCAGAGAATCACTGAATGGTGGGGGTTGGGGATCATATACTACTAATGAAGGTTCATCTACAGCAGGCTGCCTTGGATTGTATCCAGGTGGGTTTGGATTCTCCACGGAGAACTGGCATGGTCAGATTGCACCTTCTGGGTTCCAGTTTGCATCTGATACCCCTTATCCTGTTACTGAGCACTACCAAAAAGATACCAGACCCATCCTCTTGGCTTTTAGAGGCTGATAAGCATTGATAAGACTCCCTCTTGGTCTTCTCTTCTCCAGGTTAAACAGCCACAGGTCTCAGCCTCACCTTGAGAGGCTCCAGTCCCCTCATTATCTTCAAAGCTTCTGTTTGACTCTCTCCAGTAGTTCTTTATTTCTCTTGAACTGTGGAGCCAGACCTAAATGTTCTCAGTTTTGAGCATGTGGTCAGCACAACAGCAGCTCTCTTCTGATTTGAGAAGTGCTGAACAACATTTCTTACCTTTAGCATTTCAGGCAGGCTAGGGGAGAAAATGCTGTTTGTTTTCTTGTTTTCATAACTGACCTTTTTTGGGTATCTTTAATAACAGCATGTTTCCTATAAATGTGATAGTGCTTTGGGTGTGACATATTACTGCTTGCTTATCTCAATGAGGTTCAGAGGGTTTCCTCTGAAGCTGGAGCAGAATTGTAGCAGTTCTTGTAATAGAAAAACAACTGATTGTTCTGGAAGAGAATTATTACGAAGGCAGATCAAGACAATCAGTAAGATCTCAAACTATAAAAAATAGTGCAATGTTCTAGTAAAACTTGTTATGCTGGGCAGACTTGGAATGATTTGTCTCTTTTTCTATTTCTCTTGGGTGCTAGAAGAGAATAGAAATAGAGTATTATAAGCTTCACAAATGATCAAACCTCTTGAACTGTCAGATTTCTATAATAAAGTGTAACTCAAGAAGAAGATACTTTTTTCAGAACGACTGCCATTTTCAAAACCAATCCATTCTCTGTGATTACGTTTCACAGCCCTGTGTTTCATCTCTGGTAAATACAGACCATTCCCCTTGACTAACAAAGGTGACTCCAGTGAAAACATTTTAAGTGTGCTTCCACCTCCTCCCCTTAATGATATGATTCAAACTGAAAATAAAGAGGGCTTTCAAAGGCTTATTTTTTAATAAATGGTCTCAAAGGAATAAAGAACCATGAACTTACTCATAAGGTACAGTAGCTTCATGGCTGAGAGCAGAAGAGCACAAAGATTCACATTCCCTTGTTGCTTCAGTAGCTCTTTTCAAGATGTTTCCTATTTGACCTTTGCCACAAAGATGAGATCTGCCCAGAATCCCTGAAAAAAAAGTAAAGCAAAGTCACACAGAGATGTCTTAATATGTGCTTTGCACAAAGCTCTTTTCATATCTACCTAAAAGCAGTGGACCGTGGCAAATAAGTTGTGGACAGGACCACTCAAGCCCAAGTGGCCCGAAGGGACACTATTTAGAATGACCTTTTAACATCCTTTGTCAGAAATCTGCATAGCTGAAGTCAATTGTCTAAAAGGTCTGTCCTTGTCTAGAAAATAAAGGACAGCAAATATTTCAGCAGTGGTTTCCTCCACAGAAATTTTTAACTCCTATTTTCTAAGATGCTATTTCAGTGAAGCAGGTGAGTTGCTAATCTTGAGCAGTTTGGAAAAAACAAAAGTTCAGTTGTAATCTATTTCATACCAACATAACAAAAACTAAACCCAGCTACCAAATGGAGCTGCTAGCTTTAACTGATTTTACTCCTATATACGATTCTGTTAGAAACTGTCTTTCGCTAAAACCAGCTCTAAGAAAATAAGAAGTTCCATTAAGGGCCAATTTTAGAGCTGTACTTCTCTTGGAGCCAGTCTTAGAAAAAGCATAAGATTAATCATTTGAAAGCCAGTCATGTTGTCTGAACTGAAAATGAGTTTGCAACAAGAACTTTATTGTTTATTTACATATTTCTTTGCCTTTTACTTTTTAATTATATAAAAAGCTCACACCTAAAAAAAAAGTTCCAGACACTATTTTTTTTTGGACCGAGTGCACTGTGGAAAGGTTGCAGTTCTTGCCTGCAGAGTAATTGTATTTTGACTATGTGATCAAACTGTCAGGACCAACTGAAAAGAAGGTAAAGCAGCTGACCAGCCTGACAGAATGTCATTTTAGCTGGAATCAAGCATGCAGGGAAGAATTGAAATGGGCAAAGCTGATTAGGGATCAGCTAACGAAAGGGTATAGGAGAATATAAAAGGTAAGGTCTCTAATTAGCTGTTTGAGCCAGAGCTTCAGACAAACTTTAGAGGTGGACTTGTGAACTGCATAAGAAAGGGTCTCAATAGGGATTTTATTGTGGATTGTAAGAGTCCTGAGGAAACAAAGGAGGGGGAACAACGAAGAATGGCAGTTCTGGGGCACCTCCATCTTTCTCCTGTCATGCATCGTGCAGTCAGGTAAGAGAAAATTTTGGATTACAGTAGTTGACTTTATATAAACTGCATGCAAGAAAAGCCTCAGAATCCAGTCGGCAAAGGACTGGAATAGCAAATAGGAAAGTTCTAAAGGTTGATACCAGACTTAGAGAAAAAGGGAATTCATTCCAATAATTAGGATGAACTAATCCATCTTAACATAATGTTTGCCTGTGGAAGATTTACAGGAAAGGCTTTAGCATACTCATTCAGTCAAGGAACCATGTGGCTGATTTGGCCAAAACCTAAGACAGCCTGAATTGAGACTATTTGGCCAATGCTCCAAACCCCTTTTTTACTATGTATTCATTCCCACATCCTGCTTGTGGCAATCCCATAAATATTGCTTTCTGAATGAAGTTCTATGTTAATGATTTATTCATCATTATTACTGATTCAATGTGACTTTGGTCACAGCAATATTTAGACTCATGGCTATCATTGCTAAGAAATTAATCTTCTATATTATACATGGAAGAGGCTGCCCAGAGAAATTGCAGAATCTCCTTCACTGGAGAGATTCAAAACATGATCATGGGCAACTTGCCCCAGGTGATGTTACTTTAGTTGGGGGGGGAGGTTGGACTAGATGATCTCCAGAGATCTCTTTCAACCCCTACCATTCTGTGATTATATAAATATATAAGGTAGTGTTTGGTTAATAGTTGGACTTGATGATCTTAAAGGAATTCTACAGCTTCAACAATTCTGTAATTCTTTGTGCAAAGCTCCTAAAGTATTTCTGCTGTGTGTACAGTATACCCCTTGATTATCAGCAATGACCATCAATGAGAGCTGTACCATGGATTTGAGTGGTGGCATAGACAGGTCTTCATATTGAAATCTAAGGTAGATTAGTGAATGAGTTCAGCATTAGTCTAGATACTCCACATCAGAGTAATGAGCAGCGCATTTGTTCGTGGGGAATAGCAGCAAGTTTCAACATTAGCTGTCGAACTAGCTGATTCTAGGTATGTTGTATGAGATCTAGGCTTCAAAGAAAACAAGAAATAAGCCAACTGGGCAACCTTTGCCTATTAGTGGTTTTCAAACAGGCTATGTAGAAGTTGTCTAGGAAAGGAGTGCAGATGAAACTCCAAAGCAAATACCTGCATTTCTTGGTTGTGTTAATACTGTGCACGTGCTTTCTATTTCTACAGCAAACTGAATCAGCCTGGGATCACAATGTCCCTCTATTCTGAGGAAGTCAGATCCCAATCTGATGTGTGCAGCTTGGACATCTCCCTAATTTGAAACAGAACCACTACCACCCTATGAAGCTTCTGAAAATAATTGAGATCTGACCAAAAACATTTGGTGGTTTATATGATTTTTTTTTCCCCTCTTTTCCTTCTTCTATGGAAATGTTCTGGCTTCCTGGTTTACAGGAGAGAAAGTATGTTGAGAACAAGTGGTTTTCTTGATATTGCCTGAAGATAAATGTTTTATATCAAACTTTCCATTGAGACATAGCAAATTCCCAGCTCTTACTTCTTGCCACCAGAAAAGTGGAATATCCCAGAAGTAATAACCATATTTACAGTCTTTGAGCTTCACTTTTTACATAATGCATTTTTACTTTCACAGTACTGAACAGGATACTACTGGAAACAAACCCTAATTAAATGTTTCTCAAAGATGATAGCCATGTGCCTCATTACTGCATTTATAAAGAATAACAAAATTGCACACTTATGTCATACTACTGCTTTATTTTTAATATTTTATATTAAACATTTGGAAATAGTTGCTGTTCTGTAAGACATCCATGAGGTAGAACTCTAATCTGTAGTTACAGTTATAGTCGATGCCAACTGAATCTCCCATTAATATCAAAGTTTTTTTGTTTCTCTATCCTTTATGTAAAAATAGACCAGCGTATACTAACAAAACCTCAGGCTGTTGGTAAACAACTTATTTAAAATTTTGAGGGAATAAAAACCTTGCTGCATGCCAGAAACCTCATATATGAGTCTCTTTCAAGGTCAGAGTTCCTGTCAGTAATGTCATTTAACTGATCTGACTGTTTTCCTCTCTTCACCAGCAGAATGTGTGCCAGCAGTGTGCCCAGGTGGCCAAGAAGGCCAATGGCATCCTGGCCTGCATCAGGAATAGTGTGGCCAGCAGGAGCAGGGAGGTCATTCTCCCCCTGTACTCTGCACTGGTTAGGCCACACCTTGAGTACTGTGTCCAGTTCTGGGCCCCTCAATTTAAGAAGGACATTGAGGTGCTTGAGCGTGTCCAGAGAAGGGCAACGAGGCTGGTGAGAGGCCTCGAGCACAAGCCCTATGAGGAGAGGCTGAGGGAGCTGGGATTGTTTAGCCTGGTGAAGAGGAGGCTCAGGGGAGACCTTCTTGCTGTCTACAACTACCTGAAGGGTGGTTGTGGCCAGCAGGAGGTTGCTTTCTTCTCTCAGGCAACCAGCACCAGAACAAGAGGACACAGTCTCAAGCTGTGCCAGGGGAAGTTTAGGCTGGAGGTGAGGAGAAAGTTCTTCACTGAGAGAGTCATTCCCCACTGGAATGGGCTGCCCAGGGAGGTGGTGGAGTCACCGTCCCTGGAGGTGTTCAAGGCACGTTTGGACGTGGCACTTGGTGCCATGGTCTAGTCTTGAGGTCTGTGGTAATGGTTGGACTTGATGATCTTTGAGGTCTCTTCCAACCTTGCTATACTGTGATACTGTGATACTGTGTGAGAATATTTTCATCTGGCATGCTACTGATGCCCAATCTTCAAAAGGTAAGGCATTACTGACTTCAGTAGGCCTGCTTTTCTAGCAGACAAAACAATTATTTTTGGACACTGTGTCAGCTTTGACTGAACTCCACTTGAGCTGTTGTTTCAGAGGCCTGAGCACCTCAAATTTAGATGGGAATGCTCCTATCTAGCCAATTCAAATGAGTTGAGCATTGGACTAGCCACTTGAAAGACTGTTTCTTTGTCAGTTCACTCGCATGAATTTGGTCTCATGCTGGTATAATAGGTGTTATGAGCAGAAAGTGACACATGTGCTTGTGTCTTCTAAATAATAGCCTTTTGTGGATGGATTGTTACGTAAATGATCTTTCTGTTGGGCTAGGGGCTGGGAGAACAGAGCTCATATTTGAAAGATCAGGAACACTTTCACAGATCACTGGCTCTCTGTGCTTGCAAGTGAATCTGGTGCAGGACATTTATCAAAGGGAATGAGGACAGACAGTTCAAAGGTGATTCTGATGTTTTTTGGGTTTTTTCATGGTGTTTGAATGTGAACTTCATTTTATGAAGAAATCGTTAGTTGGTTTATATATGCACCTGAAACAAATAATGACATAAGCAATGTCTCCTTCACTGTTAAAAGCAAGCTGTGAATGTAATTCAGTCTTTCTTCTGCAAAAGGATCTGGCCCAATGTGAATCCTGAATATCGCAGCATAACACCCATTGGAAGAAGAGGGAATCCCTGCCAAGCAGGTATTTCCCAGTAAGGGAGACTCATTTTGCAAAGCCTAATGAGGGCTGTGAAACTATGCCTCTGGGATCCATCCAGATTTCACAAATAAGCCAGAGAGGGACTGATGAAAGCTAATAATGCTCCATGGCTATAGTTTCAAATTCCTCACTCAAAGCTGTGTTCATTGCAGCCTTACAGTCATTAGGAGAAGAGCTCTGCAACAGTGTCCCAGCCCCAGCCTTCAGCCACTGTTGCTGTTGGCCATGGCGTGCTATTAAAAAAGGTTTGTACAAATGTGGCTTGTTTGATTACAATATTTTTTTCTGACTCTCAGACACTTTTTTTTTTTGTGAAGGCATGTTTGAAAAGTCATTGTATAGAAAACTTCACTGCTCCTTATTCTTCAGAGCCTTTCTGATGGACAGGTTGCTAAATTAGAGCCACCCTAGTTTATGAAAAGCGTTTTGGCAGTAGAGGAAATAAGAAGATATTGGCATTGGATGGGAAAGTGGAGGGAAGGTGCAAATGTGGCTGAGAGCTTGTTGCTGAAAACTGAGCTTCCCAGTGACTGTAGCTGATACATATCAGTTAGCTTATCAGAAAAGCCCTCTCTGAGGGCACAACTCTTATTCAGGTCAAGTAAGCATCTGTTTGCAGCGTTCAGCTCTCTTTGGTGATTACGTTGGATTACACAGGCTTTCTCGACACAGCGTTACACAGACATGCAGAAACGAAGCATGTGAGTGCTATCAAAGGGATAACAGCATACCTCTTGCTTCAGGGATTCTGACAATACACTTGGAAAAGCAGCTGGAAAGAGTTGGGGAGAGGAGGATGGAGTATAGGTCTGATTTCAGTTATTCAGACATATACCAGCACTGGCATGGCATTGGGATGCTAGTCAGCAGTCCTAGTTTTTCACTTCTCTCTTGGAAAATTAACAGAACACTACAAGATCCCTCTTGGTTCAAAATTTTAAGTTCTGTGTTCTTATTAGGCTTGTCTTCCAAAGGTTTTCTTTACAGATTGTGGGGACAGGAAGGGGATTTTTTTTCCCATTACATTTTTCTTCCCAATTCTTTTCATTCTTGCTCTTTATCCTTTTCCATTTTCACGCTCTTATTTATAGAATCATTGTTTCACAATGTGTTTTGGATTGGAAGAGACCTTTATAGGTTATCTAGTCCAACCCACCTGCAGTGATCAGGGACATCTTCAGCTAGATCAGATTGCTTAGAGCCACATCCAACCTGACCTGAAATGTTTCCAGGGATGGGACACCTACTGCATCTATGGAAAACCTGTTTAAGCACTTTATTATTATTATTTTAGTTTTCTTAATTCATAGTTTTGGAGATTGTTCTCCTTCCTTGGTCTACTATTCACTATGTGCAGGCACATGGCCCTCTCTTTCAGCTGGCTTGCTGTGCCCCTGGAGATCTCCTGAGGTTCATGTAGGAGAAACAGCAGAGGGTTTGGGTGGGTATTTACTAAGCCTCTACAGGAGCTGCAGCATAGTTCACTGCTTTAGGGCATAGTAAGAAAGCAGAAAGAAGCTGAGAAAAGTTAATACCTGTTTCATCTGTAACTATTGGGGAATGAATGTGGGTGGCCTGTGGTTTGGGTGGAGTTGAGGTCGTGATATTTCCTCACCTTTCTTGCTACTCTTGTCTGTTCGGTGCTTCTCCAACCTGTCTGACAATCTTCTTTTCCCACCTGTTTCCTCAAATTGGGAAACACTATTTCCCAATCGACATAGTGCAATGTGTCTTCCTGCAGAGCACTTATCAGTGGAAGGGAGCATTTTGTTTTGGTAGATTGCCATTAGTCACAAAGATCTTGTTTTATAAAAATAGGTTTCAGTACCTGGTGTTGCGTAGCTGAAATGGTGTAATTGGCACAGTTCAGTTTTCAGAATCACTTGGGGAGGACTGAGTGAAGCAATGTTTTATCCAATGAACTTTCAGCCTGGAGGAGGCTCAGGGGAGACCTTATTGCTGTCTATAACTACCTGAAAGGAGGTTGTAGCCAGGTGGGGGTTGGTCTCTTCACCCAGGCACCCAGTGACAGAACAAGAGGACACAGCCTCAAGCTGCGCCAGGGCAGGTTTAGGCTGGACGTTAGGAAGTATTTCTACACAGGCAGAGTGATTGGCATTGGAATGTGCTGCCCAGGAGGGGGTGGAGTCACCATCCCTGGAGGTTTCTGAGAGGAAGCTGGATGAGGCACTTAGTGCCATGGTTTAGTTAATTAGAAGGGTTAGGTGATAGGTTGGACTCGATGACCCTAGAGGTCTTTTCCAACCTGGTTAATTCTGTGATTCTGTGGCCCTCTCTCTTTATAACCCACTCCAACACATCACAGGTAAGCCTTCTTCAGGTGACCTAGCACAACCTCCTTCTTCACAGCTTCAGTGTGAGTAGGTAAAATTCAAAATCACACCACAATTTTTCATGTTCCCTTTGCACACATATGACTTGGAGGAAAGAGAGGTGTCAGTCTCAGAAAAGCTCTCTTCAAAGTGAAAAAAACAACCAACCAATCAACCAACCAAAAAAATTGTAGGAAACATGACAAATAAGAATGCAAAACATGCTTTGGTAGTTTTTGTTGATTCACCAGTGCTGTTTCTCCTTCCTTATATTAACTCAGTCCTATTTAATCAAGAGTTTGATCTCATCCTTGCTTCCCTCATGATACTTAAGAACCTCAAACAGAACAGAAATCACAGTAATGATTGGCGTGTTGGAAGCGACCTCTCAAGATCATGGTTAAAGTTAGCACTGCCATACAGCAAAGCAAGTAGGAAAGATTTGGTTACTTCTTGGCCTCTGATGAGTTTCATTTGTGTATAGCTGTTTACTATGACTCTGCATGCAGAACTACATTTGTTCTTAGTACAGTTACATGTATTTTCTTAATAAAAAGATGAATGTTGTGTTGCACACATAGCATTTGACTTTCAAATGGGGGTTAATGAGCTTAGGAGTGGAATGTGTATGTGTGAACCACGGTAAACTTTCAAGTCCTTTCATGATGAGTGAATAGCCTGGTGACAAACAGCTACAGCTCTGTCTTGGGATGTTCTTTCACCAGTTCTCCCCTTTAGGAAAAATTATTTCCACCAAACCTGCAGTTTCCTGTGTTCATATGATTGTGTTTTTGTGTACTGAGACCCCACAGTTTGGGCTGTTTTCATTACTGAGTCTCAGGGCTGTATCAAGAGTTGATTCATGCTTGATGTCTATGAATGGTGTAGATATTTTTTCGCTGTTCTCAGTGGAAAATTTGCTGTCTCTCATTTAAATAGATTTCCATTGGATTTACTTCCTGCCCTTTAATGATGGCATGATCACTTCCCTAGACTTATTATTTCAGAAGGTTTCATTTAAGAAAGCTCTTTCTGTAGATTAATGTAGTGCAGATTTATTCTTCAGCATGTCCACATTTGATATATACAGTATTTAAGTTTGTATTCACTTAGCAAAGCATTTACTCCATTATCGTGTAATCATTTCCAATCCAAATAGAGAATCTACAGATTAATATACTATAAATTTTTTCTTGCAGCAGTTTTACTGCTATATTAGTCATTAAGCTATGTTTGTATTGAACTTCCAAAATATAAAAGATAGATAAGAGATTTGTTTATGTTTCAAATTAAAGTGAGTCTTTTACAGTCAGTTCAGACTGGAAGGCTAGCAGTTATAGAATCATAGAATCACAGAATGGTAAGGTTGGAAGGGACCTCAAAGATCATCTAGTTCCAACTCCCTGCCACAGGCAGGGACACCTCCCACTTGTACAGGTTACTCAAGGCCTCGTCCAACCTGGCCTTGAACACCTCCAGGGAGGGAGCATCCACAATCTCCCTGGGCAACCTGTTCCAGTGCCTCACCACCCTCACTGTATAGAACTTCCTCCTAACATCCAGTTTCAATCTCCCCTCTGCCAGTTTAAACCCATTGCCCTTTGTCCTGTCATTGCAAGACATTGTAAATAATCTCTCCCTAGCCTTCCTGTAGGCCCCCTTCAGATACTGGAAGGCTACTCTAAGGTCTCCTCCAAGTCTTCTCTTCTCCAGGCCGAAGAGCCCCAACTCTCTCAGCCTGTCCATATAGCAGAGCTGCTGCAGCCCTCTGAGCATCCCTGTGGCCCTCCTCCAGACCCGCTCCAACACTTCCATGTCCTTCCTGTGCTGGGGGCTCCAGAACTGCACACAGTACTCCAGATGGGGTCTGCTGAGAGCAGAGCAAAGGGGCAGAATCCCCTCCCTTTCCCTGCTGACCACGCTGCTCTTGCTGCAGCCCAGGACTCAGTTGCTGTCTGGGCTGCATGCGCACACTGCAGGCTCCTGTTGAGTTATGGCACACACATTCTCTTTACAGCTGGTCAAATGTTGCCAATCAAATTTGGAAAGGCTGGGAAGAGTTTTGACATGGATTTGTGATATTCCATTATCAGAAGTTCTTTTGCTGTTGTTTTCTCAGATGGAGATTTTGTTTTTTCTCTTATTTTCCCAAAGGCCAGTAAAAACATGAATTGCAAAAAGTGGAAAAATTGTTGTATCACTCTTCAACATTTTATTTTTACTAACTTATGAAAGGAAAATACTGATATCTCACACTTGCAATTCTTTTTCTGTTCAAAGCATCCTGAACTCCTTCATGTCAAGCAGACTAAGCAGAAAATAATAGCTAAGGTAACCCCTCAGTGTGACACTCAGCTTCTCGAGAAGTTGATCACCTCATTGTGGAGCTGGTCAGTAGATCAACATCAAACAGCAGCTGAAGTCAGGGCACAGTCTTCAGTAAGTCACAACTTCATTGTTACTGCTCTTAACTGAGAGTCCTACTGTTATCTGCTCCATTTATATATTATGATGTATTTGTTGTACTTGAGTGAGCAAAATTGCTGAAGCCTCAGTCCCACCTGTATGGAAGAGTCAGAAATTCTAGAGAATAAAAGAAATAGGCTATTTTCAGTATTATTGTATCTTGCCAATATCCAAAATTTCTTTCCAGCTTCAGCGATATGATGTAAGACTCTTAAGAAAAAAGTGTCATATATTAATCTCCAGGTTTCATATTTACACTTGTGAGATTATATGATAGATATCAGAGTGTATAGTTCGTTGCTGGTTAAAAAACGTGTTGTGTAGATCAGATTTAAGACTAAATCTGCAGTACAAAGGTTATGTATTTATGTCTCTCTACCCATATAATTGCTGACAGTGGCAGGATTGAAAAGGGTTTTGCTTGGCTGGTCTTTTCTGTTTCTTCTTCTGCACTCTCTAACCTTAGACAATCTACTACTATGTGTCACTGTCCCAGGTTCTCCATTAAGAAAAAAACTTTTCAAGCACACTGTATGTTTCTGTATAGTAGAGTGTATATAATCTATATTAAGGTATGCTATACAAAAGATGTGCTGCTATACACACATGGAGTTATAATGTATTTTATGAGAGATGTGTATAGCTTTCATCATCCAAAATAAATTTCTAGCCCCTAAAAATATGAACTAAGCACAAGCATGTTGATTTGGTCAAGAAGAGGAGAATTTATAGTCTCTATCTCCCTTCCTGCCCTTTGTCCCCATCCCTTTTTTTCATCTGTTATTAAAATTCACAAAGCTGCTTCTGCCAGCCCACTTATCCCCTGCCACATTGCATCAGCATTTCCACAGAAAGTGTTTCCTCTGAGCTTGGAGCTGTCACAGATGGACTGGAAGAGCTGCTTTCTGGTGATTCAGTGCAGCGGGGGACACATGCTCAAGTGACAGCAATGGCATACAATTAACATAGGCTAAAAGAGCATAAAGGAAATTGCAGAGCAGAGCAAGGAGCTGCAGAACCCTTAGGTGTAGCTCACTCAGGGCTTTCCAATTCTCTTTGCAATAAGGTTAAGTTATTAAAGCACCGAATGATTTTATAAGTCAAACTATCACCCTGTTTTAATAGAGAATTATGAAATATCAATGGACCAAACCTCAATTTCATATGAAAAATATTCTTAGGAAGAATCTGTAGAACTCAAAGGAAGAATTGTCTTGGTCTTGCCACTGTTTAGTAAAGATTTGCAAATGCTCTCAATCTCCATCTCCTCCACACTTTTAAAAAGTATTTTCAAGTGATTTTTACTGAGAAGCAGGTTTTATTATGAGCTCCCTTGTACTGCCACACTTATCAATAGCTATGACTGGTTGCTTAACTGCTCTGTAAGGTATTGGACTGAAGCAAGGAGAGTGTTTCCAAACATTGCTCAGCTTTTCCCAGGAGGGGAGAGGCCCTTCCACATGATGGACTCATTGCAACCTTTGCTCTGTGTTGGTGTTTTCATAATTCTGCCTGTCTGTGCACAAAACCCACCGTGTTCTCTAATATGCCCTGCTGCCTCTCCTCCTCCAGCCCTGCAAGGCTCACTCGAAAATCTATGTGCTTGCCTATTAAAATAAACAGCACTAATGATCTCCCCAGCAGCCTCTTTGGAACTTCTCCATTTTCAAGGCCACAGCTCTGCTTGAAGTTGATAAATTCATGAATTAATAATACTTAGCGCTTCTCATCCATGAACGGCAAAGGTCAGAAACCATTGTTATTCCCATTTTTATCAAGGAGGAAATTGAGCTGTAGAACTGACGTGTACAAAGTTATTTTGGAAACAAATGATAAAGCAAGGAAAAGAATCTAATTTTCTGCACTCAGCTGGCATTGCAGCCATTGCATCACACTTCTTCACAGAGCCCTTTGTGCAATGGCAAGGTCTTATTACAGCAGAGATTTAAGTTCCCCAATGGTCAGGAAATTAAACTCTGCCACACGGTGTGTTCATTGCACATTTTTATTGGACCTGACCTACACATTACCAAGTGACCATCCTTTTCCCAAAGGGTAACTTTCAAGGGATCTCAGAGTAGTCAATCATGTACATTTCTTGTTTAAGTCTTACTTATTTTATACCACAACTGGCAACAAAACAACATATTATTATTGTGATTTTCTGTGACTGTACTAATAAAGACCATTCCATTGCTTTGGCTTTTTAAAAATAATTTTAGCAGTTATCATACAATATGAATACATATCTTTGATACTTCTCTGGGGTAGTGCAAAGATGATTCAGACACTTTAGAGCTCTCTAAGAACACGAAAAGCAAGTCCCAGCGAAGTACTCAGGGTCATGACCACCCCCTCTGACATGAGTGGTCTCATGCCATGTTTATTTTTGACATTTGTCACAGAAGTCTTTTCTTAGCAAGGATGTTCTATCTTTTCTGGTTCCAGCCTCATTTCCCCAAAGCATTTCTTGGCTGTGTAATCATTCTTGTTTCACTCTCAAAACACTTTCTGAAATGAATGCTTGTAATAAGCACCTCTGTTCAGGTAAGCACTCCTGAACATCCTCGAGATAGTTGAGAGACGATGCTGAGGAAACACTCAGAGCCATCACACTAATACTTTTCTCTCCCAAAAAACTTGAGAGAGTTATTCTTGAGAAATGCTTTGCTAGGTACTTGAGCTACTATTTAGTCATTTAACAATCATGGGGTTGCTTCCAGGAAACAAACTGTAAGGTTGTCTTTGCAAAAACTAAACTAAATATTAGGGGTTTTTTCCAGTTTCTTTTTGCAAAAGGCAACCACGATGTAATACAGCTTAAAATAGCAGTGGTTCAACCTATACTGATTTTATTGACATGATTTGAGGTTTTCTTCCTATTATTGAGCTCTTCTTTTTCTAATCTCAGCAATATTCTCGCTGAACTGCTTCTCTGTTACTGCCTTTGCTGCCTTGGACTGTATAATTTCTGTAATTGTTTAGAAATAAAATTTTACAGGAGAAGAATAGGATTCTGAGAAACACCAAAACAACCTTTCATTAGGGTAACACCTGCTGCCTTTCTGTTTACATGATTTGGCATTTAGAATCTCTAACTCACAGTCACATTTAACAATTAACAATTTCTCTTTTTCCTCTCACTACTTCTAAAGATGGGTGAATCGACTTGCCTCTTAAATACCCCAGATAAAATAGACCAGGAATGTGGCAGTTTCCTGTTAACATAGTAAAACTGGAACTACCACTAGAGGGATTTTCCAAGGATCTTAAATCTTACCTCTGTTATCTAGTTGCCTATTTTCCTTTAAATTTGACAGACATGCTGACTGCTTTTTTTGTTGTTTGGTTTTGTTTTGGTTTTTTGTTGTTGTTGTTGTTATGTAAAAAATAGGCTAAATAAATAATTTCTATTATTTGCTTTGTTAAAGTTCAGTTAAAAAGGAAACGGAGAAATTTTCAGATATAGGGCTTAAAAAACCCCAAAATCTTCTTTTAATTGCAAAAAACAACAACTATTCTTTCAGGTCAGTTTGCAGGCTGGTCCTTTGAATGTCTGTGTAAGGACAGAATCTCATAGTCTGGCACTTAGTAGGTACCCAGAGGCCAGTGTGCTCAAGTGGACAAGGCTTTGCGTGGCTCAAGCACTAATAAAAAAGCAACAAAATTTCTCCAGGCTCTGATGACTAAAATTCATCTAATAATACTTAGCACTTACCACTTCAGGTACATCTTCAAAGAGCTGAACTAATAGCAGCTAATTTAATCTTCAAACAAGCTGAGTGAGGAGCATTATCATCGCTGTTTAACTGAGGGCCAGAGGGAAGGAATGGCACTGCAGAGAGATAGAAACATATGCCTCAACCCAGCTATGTGTACCTGACTAAGAGGAAATGTTTTTACTGGGTTTAATCCTGATATATATTTGGGAGAGGTGGGTGGGTGACTCTTCCCAGATTGTAAATAGCTAGTATTTTAAAATCTAAAGGTGAGGTCAAATTTAGAACTGAGGGAAAATAAATTTTTTTTTTTTTTTAAGACAGAATAAGATAAAAAGTTAAAATAAGATAAGGTAATCTTGTGTTATTGCCTATTACCTAAGAGATCAGCACCCACCTTGCTCCAACATCCTTTAAGGGAGTTGTAGAGAGCAAGATGGTCTCCCTCAGCCTTCTTTACTCCAGGCTAAACAATTCCATTTCCCCCAGCTGCTTCTCATGAGATTTGTGCTCTAGACCCTTCAGCAGCTTCGTTGCTGTTCTTTGAACAAACTCCAGCACCACTAAATAGCTATACAAAGGAGTAAACAGGAACATCGGAGGACAATGAGTTTGCTTCTAAACAGAAGGCAAGTCCTGTTCAGAGGCTTGTTTAATTTAGCAAAGCCATTGGCAGGTCTTTATGAAAACAATCAGAAGTTTTGAGATCTGGGCTACCACAAAAGGGTATTTGATCAATTTTCTAAAGCCTGTGCTCAGCCTTCTCTGAAGCTTGCAGTAGATATAAATTTCTAATCTGATACAAAATTAGCAAACTCCAGCCTTTTGCTTAGGTTCAAGTCAAAAATGAAAAGATCCCTGATGCTGTCTCACCCCTCAGAATTCCTCAAAGTGTTTCCCTCTCTCTCTCTCTTCCCTATTTGCTACAGAAGAGGTGTATAAGGTCACTGGCGTTCGCTAATGACCATATAGATTGGCAAATCAAATTTGGGAGTGATGCTCCGCAGGAGGTTCCTGATCCATGCTCTTGGGTAACATGTTCCTTACCCTTTGCTCGTTTCTGACAGATCAAATCCTGCACACACCTTAATATCCTGCACACCACCCAGCATTACCTTCAGAAATGGAGTCATTGGATAACTGGGGTTTGGTTTTTTGCTGCCACAAAGACAACACCAAGCAGGGAAGCACAGAGGCACCAAGCAAGTATGTACATGCATATATATAGTTATAAGCATGAAATAAGCACTTACTTTTAAGCAAACAGTTTGAAACAAATAACATCTAGTTTTAAACACACACCTCTACATATTAATATGTGCAGTTGTTGAATTTTGTTGTAACTGCAAAAATGCTTAGGTCAGTTGAGGTGGTTAAAGTAGTTTCAGCATCTTTAAGTACTTTAATTTTTAGTAACACTGAAAAGCATTTGAAAGAAAAGTATTTTGTATGAAAAAACCCCAAACAAACAACAACTTCTTGCTCTAAGAGTGTAAAGAAGATTGGCATTTTTTTATGCTATTTTAAAATTATTGATTTAATACTAGTATTCACAAGTTTTTATATAGGAATAGCTTATTGCCTCTATTTTTATTTTGAAGAGAGTAAGTATTTCATTACTATGCTGGGCAATTTGCCACCTTGTTCATACTCCTTGGCTCCAGCCCCAAGTTCTACCTGACAATTGTCCAACAGAGCAATGCTTCCTCTTGTCAGTCAAGTCAGCATTGCTTCAACATGTGTTGGTCGTCACAGAATCATACAATAGTTCAGGGTGGAAGAGATCTTTAAACATCATCAGGTCCAACTCCCTTAAGTGAGCAGGGACATCAACTAGATCAGATTGCTCAGAGACACAAACAACCTGAGCTGGAATGTTTCCAGGGATGAGGCATCTGCGACCTTTCTGGGCAATCTGGGACAGTGTCTCACCACTCTCAGTGCAAAAAAGCGTCTTCTTTCTGCCTAGTCTGAGTCTCCCCTCTTTTAGTTTAAAACCATAACTCTTTGTCCTGCCACAAGAGACTCTGTTAAAAAGTCTTTTCTTATAGGTTCCCAGGAAGTATTGAAAAGCCTCAATAATATCTCCCTGGACCCTTCTTCAAACTCAACAACCCTGACTCTCTCAGCCTATCCTGACGGCAGAGGGGTTCCAGCCCTCTGATCATTTTTGTGGCCTCCTCTGACCCACTCCAACAATTCCATATCTTTTCTGTGCTGAGGACACCAGAGTTAGACACAGCATTGCAGGTGGGGTCTTATCAGATCAAAGGGGCAGAATTCCTACCCTCTACCTACTGTCCACACTGCTGGGGATGCAGCCCAGCAATTGGCTTTTGGGTTGTGTGTACACATCACTGGCTCACATCCACCAGAATCCCCAAATCCTTCTGCACAGGGCTGCTGTCAATCACTTTATCCACCAGCCTGCATTGATACTGGGGTTTGCCCCAACCCAGATGCAGGACCTTGCATTTGGCCTTGAACTTCAACAGGTCCACATGGGCTCACTTCTCAAACTTGTCCAGCTCCCTCTGGATGGTATTCCCATCCCTGACGTGTGTCAACAGCATCACTCAGCTTGGTGTACATCAAAAATGCATTTTAAAGGATCAGGAGATTGAAATTCCAGAATGGTTTTGGGACTTCACAGCTTAGGGACCATGACAATGAGGAGTGCAAGTCTTATTCCTCTCTGCCCCTTGCACTATCTATTTTGTGGTGGTACCCTTTTAGAAACACTCTCAAACACCAAATTACACAAAATGGTGCACACCTGGGTTACAACAAAGTATTTGTTTATATTTTAAGTTGGCTCATTTTCATGGCCTTGCTCTTGCCATGGACCCAATCCAGGTGAAAAAGAAAAAAAAAAAAAAAAAAAAAAAGGATACAGTGCAGATTCAGACATTGCTTTGGAAAGTAGATGCAGGGTAAAAATTTGGGGTGCCTTAGGCTGGTAAGCAATAATAGATATTAAGTCAAAGAGCAGTGATAGCTCCTCCTATGCCAACAAAAAAACCTTTGAAGATGAGGTGCAATGTGATCACAGAGTGCTCAGAAATGCATTCCTCGCTCTGCTTTGTCTCTGTAAATCTTCTCAGCGTTCAGCAGGGCAGCCATGCTGTGGCTGGTAGCTATTAGGGCTGCACACTGCTTTTCAGATTTACAGCTGTGGGCTTGTCATTGCCAGATGCTGTTTTACTAAGACAGTCACTCAGGAAACGTTGTGAGAAGCAGCAGGTTTCCAGTAAAACATGCCCATAAACAGCACGGTTGCTGGCAAAATAAGACTTACACCCAGATGCTTTAGGAGAAAAACAGCCTATTCTTTGTTCACTTTTACCCTGAGGGTTCCACTCGGATCCATAAATATGTACAATGAAGCAGCCCATCCAGCCTGGCCGGCCGATGGGACATGTAATTCCCCAGCTCAGGCGCTTCTGCTATTTCTGTTGCATGGCTCTGTACAAGGATTCTGACCGATGAAAATAATTCAGGAAGCTGTATCAATCAAAACTCCAATCAGAGGCTGTTGGGTTGTCAAGAGCTAGGGCTGGGCCCACCACTAGACAAGTGACAAATGTTCTGAATTAACCCTCCTCCTTTCCCAAAGGGAGGAGAAAAGGAATAAGGAAGAGAGACTGATGGGTTGGAAAAGAAAAATAAACCAGGTTTAATTAAAATAATAATAAAATAATATATATGCAAATATATACATACCCAATATCGAACCCAATCCTCTGATGTCAGTGATGTCACTGTCACCACTGATGCTGTGGGCAGGAACTGGGAAAGTCCCAGACTGGCCTCGGTGGCAGATGGGAATGGGATTCAGGAACACATGGATCAGGATCAACGGAAGAACAGCTTTATACTGAATATGACACCTGTGGGATTGAGCCCCTTGTTGGTCAGTTTAGGGTCCAGTCTGCTCATCCCTGCAGGTGCCACCTCTTACTTACTACATCCCAACATGGTACACAAGATTTAGCATTGACCTTGTTCTGCACAGGGGCAAGGATAAACAAGAGCCTTTCTGCATTCCAAGCTTTGGTAGTAACTCTTGCCATCAGCATTATCACTGCTAGCAGCAGCCACTGTCCATGAGAACATGCCAGAACTTCAGAAAGTGCTGTCACTGAGCGGGGACTAAGCTGAGAAGTCAAATCACTGAGCAGAATGAGTTGAATGGGCTGCCCAGAGTGGCTGTGCAGACATTCAAAACCTGCCTGGACACATTCCTGTGTGACCTACTTTAAATGATCCTGCCATGGCAGGGGGTGTGGAGCTAGATGATCTTTTGGAGTCTCTTCCAACCTCTAGTTTTCTGTGATTCTGTTCTAGCTGCAGCCAGGACAGCAAGTTGGGAATGAGCTTTAGCAGAAAAACATAGGAATCCACAGAGTGAAATGCACAAAACACCTGCCATTTCCAAACTATCCCAACACAACCCAGTTCCAGCCCCTCTATGCTCTGGGGAGAGCAGAGTGCCACATTGAAATGGCAGAGATTTAAGTGACAGCTGAGAAAAGATTAACAAGGTAGGGATCCCAGGCTGCTTGGGCACTGCTCTCCTTTCCTTTGTCAGGTGGAAGCACCTACTGGAGTCAGGGACTTCTGGGAACAGCAGCTCTTCCTTACAGCATTGTAGCATGAGAGATTGGTTTGGGTTGGAAGGGACCTTCCCAAACCCTGCCCAACACACTTGATGGCTTTCGAAGGTAGAAGGCTAAACTTTGGTTTGCCATTGAAATCCATGGTCCAGAACACATAAAGATAAGTTGGAGAGAATCTTACACAACTTCTATTTCTGAGCATGCATATACTGACCATATCAGTGAAACTCTAGATCGGAGCTGGCCAAATTTTAGAAACATTGCTTTTCTTTTCTCTATTCCTTCATTTTCCTATTGACTCTCATCTGTTCATTTATTTATATATTAGGGGGAAAAAAAACCCCAACAACCAAGAGGCACCCCCAGCTGACATTTCCTTCATTTTTGTCTGCTGTATTTTCAAATTAAGATTATAACTGGTAACAACATATCACATGAGATGTTTCGTTTGGTTGGTTGGGGTTTTTTTTTCATTTATTTCTCCTTGTTTTTCTTCTTAAGTGAAAGAACTTCCTGAATCAGTTTCTGCTTGAATGGTAAGCAGCATCATATGGAAGACTAAAAACTGTATGTACCTGTGCTAATGTTTGTCCCCTGGGTCAGAAGGGGTTGGGTATATAGTCTACTGAAAGTCAGATGGCATAGCATAAACGAAGCACTTTATCTTTCTCTCTCATCTCTCTTATGGAGCAGGGCATTTATTTTTCTGGCAAGTGTTGTGTTTTCTTTTTAGCCCTTGTACCCCTGCTGCAGCATAGAAATCATTTCCTTACAGCTGTTTTTACAGAGCAGGGTAAAAGTTGATGGATTCATTACCAAGGCTCCCCAGGCATTTTTTTTTTTGTGCAATTTATAGAGATGTACTGAATGAAAGATATCTCCTGCCAGCTTGTCAGCCCGCGCGCGGGACTGCGCAGTCCTGCTCAGCAAGTGCTTGCTCTCCTGACTCCCGCCTGCTCTCCAGTGGCTCCAGAGAAAAAGCAAAGGTAACTCAAGAGCCAAAATGAGAGTGACAAATTGAAATGTAGAAGTGATCCTTCAGAACATCTCCCGCCCCCGCACACACGGTGCAGAATGATCTTTGCCTCTGGAGATGCCAGCTCAATTTGGAAAAGGGTTTACTTCAAAAAAGGAAAGGGGAAAACCAGCATCTCCTTCCTGTAAAGTTAATTAAAGGGTAGGTGATAGTGCTAGCAACACACCAATAACGATGTAACTTGGCGCCTAGCGCAATTCGAACAGGACAGACACTTCTTGGAGGATGAAAAATACATTTCCCTGAGGATAAAAAAAACAAACACACAAACACAAAAAACCTAAAACCAAACCCCCCCCCTCCCCAACAAACAAACAAACAAAAATCCAAACAAAAGCCAACCAACCAAAAAAACAAAAAAAAACCCCAACTCCAGTTAAAAAAAATTAAATAAGCTGCTAAGGATTGTGAGCTGAGAATGCTGATTCCAGCCAATGTCTGATTTTCTTCCAAGAAGGTGATGAATTTCAGCCCAATGAAAATCTTCATTGTTTTAGTACCTTCCTTTGTGGTCTGGCTTCTTTCACTCTTTCTGCGTGGAAATGTTGCCTCTGAGAATGTTTTTCCTTCTTTCACAATTTATTTTTTCATAAAAATCAGCAAGATGGTACATAAAATATCAAAGTATTTGGAAATTTCGAGATAAGGGGGATTGGTGGATTTTTGTTTGTTTGTTTTTCTTTCCCTTTCTTTCCTCTTATTAGAAATGATAAATCTGGACAGGTGCATTTCTTAGAATAGTTCTTGATTTACTTTTAGAAGTTTTAATTCCTTTATGTAACTTTAATGAATATAAATGAAGAGATTTCAGTCTAGTCTCACGCTGGGTTCTGTCGTGTCTCTTCCAGTTTTTTCCACGATTACCACAGCAAACAGCATTCCTTGGCATGTTGACACTTCTTAGGTTTTGTACCAGCTTGTAATTTTGCCACAAGCAGTGTGATCTGGTATAGCTTTGCATATGAGTTCTCCATGGCTGCCCAAAGAAGTTGTGAGCTGTGTTTCAGACATGTTCCAATGTGTTGTTAATGCAACTTCAGATCCCCTAATTTCTTCTTACCTTGACTATATGGCTTCAGTACAAGTGAACCATATAAAGAAACATATATGAGAGAGAAAAATATAAAGTGGAATGAACTAAAAAAATTGCTTACTGCAAACAAGAGAGTGTATTCTCTTCATGCATTTAGCAAGACATTTCTTTAGCATCTTAGTCCATTATTACAGGGTGCATCTTCAGGTCATAGTTCAACCAACAGCAAGAGAAAGATCTGGAGTGCTGTTAGACAGCACATTTCCATGAGCTGGTAATGTACCCTAGTAGCCAAGAAGGCCAGATATATCCTGGGGTGCATTCAGAAGAGCATGGTCAGCAGGTCAACAGAGGTTCTATTCCCCCTCTTGTCTGCCCTAGTGAGGTTACATCTGGAGTATTGTGTCCAGTTCTAATGGAAAAAGTCCAGTAAACATGAAGTTGATGAAGGAATTGGAGCATCTTTCTGAAAAGACTGAGAGACCTGGGGCCAGAGTCATTTAACTGGTGTCCAGTGGCAGGAGAAGGGAGAATGGGCACAAACTGGGACACAGGAAGTTTCATCTGAACATGAGGAAAATCTTTCCTGCAAGGGTGCTGGAGCCCTGGACCAGACTGCCCAAAGAGGTTGTAGAGTCCCCTTCTTTGGAGAGATTCAAACCCCACCTGGGTGTGATCCTGGGTAACCTGCTCTGGGTGATCCTGCTTTAGTGGAGTTGGAGTAGATGATCTCCAGAGGTCCCTTCCAACACTCAGCATGCTGGCATCCCGTGATAAATGTTTATTCTGAGTGAGAGTAACAAGTGAAATATAATAACAGAGATCTGGAAGGATCTTTCCTTTTTGATTCACTTCTATAAACTTTTCCATATATTCTAGAGCTGTACTTAAACTTTGACAGATGCTATAGTGTCAACAACTTGTCTTTTCAATCACTGATTGAAAGATGGGTTTCAAAAATATTATCTAACTGGGAAAAAATAGATAATCAGAGAGAAAAAGCTCATTGTTTCACCCTATATTCTATATTAACGAATTCTGTTGGTTGCATCATGCAGGCTTGCAAGGATGAAGTACAGTGGTTAGGTCACCTTAATGAGGGCAAATAAAATGTGTTTCTTCCAAAGAGGTAGAGAACCTTTTTAATAAGGCATTTGTGGAGCACTATAATTTTTTTACACATTACTTTTATTGTGGTTGTTTTCCCAAGAATCTGCACTTAACAGAAGGATGTTTTATGTGGTGTGTTCTGGTTTTGTGCATGGAGGCAGAAGTTTAATGGATTTTTTTTTTTTTTTCCTTAGGAGAAAGGAATGTGTATAATGGAATATATATAGTATTTGTGTCTGCTTTTTAGAAGATATAGTCTAGATGTTGTCACTTAAAAGTATTAGAAATAGCAAGCTTTTTATCATAGAAATGTAGAGTGTTTTGAGTTGGAAGGGATATTTAAGGGTCATCTAGTCCAACGCCTCTGCAGTCAGCAGAGGCATCTTCAACTAGATTGGGTTGCTCCCAGCCCTATCCAGCCTGACCTGACCAGCTCTCTGGGCAGTCTGTGTCAGTATTTCACCACCCTCAATTTAAAATTTTCTTCTCTCTAGTCTGAATCTCTTCTCTCTTAGTTTAAAACAATTGCCTGTTTTCCTGTCCACAAGAGCAGAGGGACCAGTTGTGAGATCACTAAACCTGCAGATGCCTGGCCACCTTTGGGAAGGAAGAACTTCCAGAACAGGCTTCCTGAGGGATGCATGTGGATACCTGAAGTCAGAGGAATAACAACCAGAAAAGCATGTGTGCAGCTGCCTCTGCTTTTCACATGACACACTAGGAACAAGTTTGTCCTTAATGTTGTCCCTCATCAGGACTTTATGTCTAGATGCTCGGAGAAGGGTTAGATGTGACACGTGGGGTTCCCATTCTAGCTTCTGGAGCTGGATTTCTAAGCCTTTTATTTCAAAGCACAACTGCCACAGAGAAGTTAATGCCCTTGTTTAATATAATAACTCCATGATTAATACATCCTGTCAGTGTGTGGGAAATCTGAATTCAATTTCCTACTGTGCCTGAGGGATTTGAACTCCAGACCACACAAAGTGACCCAATCAGCAAGCTATAGCATTTTGTGGGTGAAGAAGCCTCTCTTTCTAAGATGTTCAAGTAACCCACAGTTAAGGAGACTAATTTCTCAGTTATCTGGTTGTTAGTGTTCAGTAGGACACAGAACTCAACTTTTCCTGTTCTGAGCAGTAATTCTGTTAGGATGCTGGATAACAAAGGTTCCTGTGAGCATCTTCTGAGAACATGTGTCTACCTGAGCTCTACAGATCCAGCATATGGATGTATACACAGTCACTGAATCCCATGGGACCATAAAAGCAAGTGTCAGTGTCAAGCTTCCCCATGCTGTCTGAAAATGTCCAGAAGCACAGCTTCAAGGAGCAGGACATTTTGAACACCAAGAAGAGAGATGCGACTACAGACAGCAGACAGGCTTGTTTTTGCTAGGTTAGATATTAGGAAAAAATTCTTCCCCCAAAGGGTAGTCAAGCTGAAACAGGATGGCAGGAAAGTGGCAGAGTCATCATCCCTGGAGGAGTTTAAAAGATGTGTAAATGTCATGCTGAGGGACATAGCTTAGTGGTGACTTGTCAGTGCTGGGTTAATGATTGAATTTGATGACCTTAAAGGTCTCTTCCAACCAAAATGATTCTATGACTCTTTTGAAGGTTGTAATTTTGAAGTGGGCACAGAAGAACGTCCACAGCTTTTTGCAGGTTCAAGGCAAGAACCTTCGAAAGCTGAAGGAAAGGATGACGTTTCTTGATCACTTTAGCGTGTTTGCAGGGCAATACCATGCTTGGCTGATTGCATTGGGAATGGTTGCCTACCATTCCAACTTTCTGTTATACTGTTACATTTTATTGGTCGCTCAGTTATTTTCATTCTCAGTGCCACTAGAGCTCTGAAACCAATTGCGAACGCGTGTAGGTCAAGGGGAAGGAAAATTAAGGGTCATCCTAAGTTTATACAGTGGTGCTTTTTCATTTTCTATAAAGCTAACTACATTTCGGCTCCCTGTCGGGTAAGCTTTTTTCCCTTGTCTATTATTTTCCAAGAAGAGAGTGCATATGACAGTCTGAGAATAGCACCAGCCTGCACACAGATGGTAGGGATTACACCACACTGCGCCTTGACCTTCAAAAGCCTGCCGTTTCTTTTCAAGGTTGCTCTTCTTTGACAGGTAGACTGGCTTTTGTCAATTACTTTCATTAATGTCTTTTTTTCATTATGATCAATTACCTGTACTTTAGAATGTGGCTCAAAATTACAGCCAAGCTGGGTCCAAAGTGAAAAACTTTCCCCTTTCTGTTGCCCCAACAGTATTATGAAGCGTTGGAAGATTTAACTCATAACGGAGAAATGTTGCCTGGTTTCTACTCATCTCTATCAGCCTCTTGGTCTGTGAGATTCTGGTCAGCATGTGAGGTGAAGGATAACCCATCTGGCTACACAGATCAGGCTTGCAAGGGACTGTATTTAAAGGACTAGTTTCTGAGATGTTATGAATGATTAAAAAAAAATTAAATATTGGAATAAAAGTTCAATGCTGCTTTTGTAATGTGGAAGGAAACTTTGAGTAGGTCAGATACGGAAAGTCGTGGATGTTATGGTACTGTACTGTAAATATGAAATGAAAATAACACAGAACTAGAGTGGTGGGTGTTGGAAGAGACCTCTGGAGATCATTCAGTCCAATGGGATACTGCTTGTTTCTTCCACAGTTCAGCGTTACACCAAAATGTTGGGTTTGAATTAATTTTCAACAAATGTTCTAACAATAGTGACAATTTATTTGTCCCTTTTCAGAATATATAATGAGGAATCAGACTGTAGAAGCACAGATGCCTTGAACTATTAGGATTAGAGGGAATTTTTAAAGCTCACCTAGTCCAATCCCCCCTGCAGTCAGCAGAGACATCTTCAACTACAGGAGGTTGCTCACAGACATGTCCAATATCAACTGGAATGTTTCCAGGTATNCATTGCCCCTTGTCCTGTCATTGCAAGACCTTGTCAATAGTCCCTCCCCAGCCTTCCTGTAGGCCCCCTTCAGATATTGGAAGGCTACTCTAAGGTCTCCTGGAAGCCTTCTCTTCTCCAGGCTGAAGAGCCCCAACTCTCTCAGCCTGTCTTCATAGGACAGCTGCTCCAGCCCTCTGATCATCTTCGTGGCCCTCTTCTGGACCTGCTCCATAAGGTTATGGCAGACCATAATATGACAGTTCATGACAGTAAAGCAAAATGAGATTCTTCATCTCCTTTATGTGGCCTTCTTGCTCTCAGCATCTCAAACATGGGGCAGAAAGGCTGGAGCTGATTTGACCCTTGTCTGCAGAGCATAGCATAGTTTGTGTGGTTTGGCCTGTGCCTTCTTTCCCAAATGAGTGGCAGCAGATGGCTTCTCAAGAGCAATGCAGATAAAGGGAAAACATTGTAAAGCACTGAAATATTTGTCTGGCTTGGTTCCTTCCTTTACACAGTGCTGAAACCAGAGGGACAAACTAGTCCCAGATCAGACCTTAAAAGGTGCTAAAATACAGGACAGTCAGAGGGATAGAAACTCCTCATGGTACACAAGGGAGATAAGCAGTTAGTGCTCATTAATGGTAATAAGAGTTGCTGCGTAACTTCTTGGTTTCCTGGACAGAGAAGAAGAAAGTCTAAAACCATAATAAATCTGTCTCAAATTTAGTAATATTTATCCCAACTAGAGTATAATCACTAGAATAACATTGTGGTGCTGTAAAACATGTTGAAATCCAGTATTACATCATCACTGCTATTTGTTACTGCGATTTTACTACGATAAATTATAGTACAACCCATGGCGTGGGATTAAAAATGCATTTTTAATGTGGCATTTTAAGTCTGCATGGTCCAGGACAGTAAAAGTTCTGATCAATAAAAAACAGGTGACAAAAAAAGGCCTCATATAGTTTGCTTTTGTTTTAAAAGTTTGCTAAAAAAGGAGTTTATCGCTAGCATCCAATAAGAGGGCAAAACACTCAAATCTGAAATGCTTCATGAATTAACTTCATTTTTACCATATATGAGATACTTATCATTTCAAAGTAGCTTAAAAAATACCAAAACCCTTATTCATTTCTCATAAATAACTTTATCATTTACAAAAATGAGTTCTTTACTTTGAAAGCCACAAGCCACCCCCAAAAAATAATAATGGAGCTGAGTTTTTTTGTTTTGATGCTGAGATGAAAATTGTTTTCAAACTCTTTGCTGAGAATTTTGCCTCAGCTCCAATAAAAGTAGGTTAGGTCTCTCATGAGCACTACTGCAGTGAATAATTTGGAGGAGCTAAGTCAAATATCTGCAGGATTCTGATGATGGTTTTTTTTTTCTTTTTGACAGTTAATATGTTTGTAAGAGCATTTTAGAAATTCAGATATCTACAAAGAATTTTCTAGGGTGAAATCTTCCTAAAATTTAAGACTGTGTCTTATCTGCAGGTCTAACAGGTGCTTTTACAGTCACAGGAAGCATAGTTTAAATATAAAGGGTTTAGGAAAAGGATGATTACATTAATTTCCTCCTTACATACCACCCCTTTGAAAAAGTGCTGTAATGTTTTACAGCTTAAAACTTTGGGAATAATTTCATCACATCTTGAGCCTCACAAAAGCTACTTCACATCCTTACAGATTTCTAAGAATTTACATGCTTAGGGACATGGTTTAGTGGTTACCTAACAGTGCTGAATTAATTAATTCACGACCATAGAGCCAAGACTCAAGGGAAGGCCACAATAATATCGTAGAATCACAGAACGGTTTGGGTTAGGGGGACTTAAAGATCACCTAGTTTCAATCCCCCCACCATGGGCAGGGACACCTACTATTAGATCAGTTTGCTCAAGACCCCATTCTACTTGGCTTTGAACCCTTCCAGTCTTGGAGCCTCCACAACTTCTCTGGGCAACCACTTCCAGTGCCTCACCTCCACTAAGGAGAATGACATCTTTCTAGTGATCTCTAGTGATCTCTAGTGATCTCTTCCAACAATAATGATTCTATGATTCTATTCTATCCTTCCTTTACAAGACAATAACTAAGAAAGAACCTTGCTTCATTTGTACAAGATGCTTGCAAGCCCTCAGAACCTGACTATCATCTGGTCAGGTTATAGCATGGAGCATAATGTTCTTGTCCACAGGGATGTCTAGGAATGAAAATAAATCCAACCTGGCTTCCTCCTGTGCCTGTAGTGGCAAATGTCCTACTGAGTGCCTACCTTTGTGTAAGCCACCTCCAGGTACACTAATTTCTCATGCATGTGGCCTTTTGTCTTCTCAGCAGGACACCTGTAATACAGTGATACAAATAATAGCTAGCATCTTCTTAAAAAACATATCTAAAACATTTTTTTTTTAAAACCTATTTCTTTATTTCCCAGTTCTCATCAGTGAATTGTCATAGAAGTAATGCTAGTACCTGTGGTAAAATATTACCTGTTGTGCTTTTGTTTTGTGCTTATGAAATCATCTGGTTATTGATAATATTCTACAGAATAAAACCCCAAAGAGGACAAAATGTTGGTCTCTAAGCAATATCTAAGCACCATTATTCACTGCTGGAAAGTGTACCTAATTTGAAGATGTGTTCCCTATATTGCCCACCCTGAAATAAAAGCTAACAGAAAGATTTCAGCAAAATATGGTTTCATAGTTGCTTTACTTGGACATAGCAACAAATTTCCTTCGTTGTTTCAAAGAGAAACTTTCTGTAAGACTAGTTAGTATTTTCTGATTATGGTCTGAAATTACCTCTATGTCCTTGCTAATTTGTATTTAAATTTGGAAATCTCCTTGAGCATTTATTGCCAATTGTATGCTTAGGTCTCATGCAAAATGAGAGGAAAAAAAGGAAAGCTGAGAACAAATAGACTTCAGTGGGATGCCTCAACTGCTTGCTGCTGCTAAACCTGTACTTAAATTATGCTGAAATTGGCCAGATAGAGATTAATTCTAGCAGAAAAGTAACAAACAGCCAATTACAAATGTGAGATAAATGATTTTGTTCATTGAATCACTCCTACTTAGATGTACATGAATTTCTCCAAACAATACGTTCCCCAAGAATTTGAATAGAATTTGCACAAGATCTCAGAACTAAGATCAAGTAACTGAGCTCTGAAATGGAAATTGATTGGAAGGTTGTGAGTTCCATTCATATTTCTAAGAAGTACTTAACAAGGAGGTGCAGATTTTAAGATCTGTCTTTACATGCTATAGGTGTGAGAAATTATCCCAAAACTTTGTACATGCTTTGTTCTTTAATTCAACTCTTTCCTCTTTAATTGGCAAGCTCTTAAACATATAATGTGTCAAATTAAAGTAAAATAATCTGGTGTTGTTTTTTTTTTTAATGACATAATTATATTGTACCACTATAAAATTGCTTTCAGTCTAATTATGTCTAGGCAGAGATTACTGGTAATTAATATAACAAATAATTTTGACTACAACCAGCAATAATTGCCTTGCTGAAGAACTTTCCAAAACCCTTAAATGATTTTATTACTTCTACACATAGCATTGCAATAATTCTTTAGCAGTTGGTAATTAATTACTTAAAGAAATAAGTAATTAATTGCTACATTGAATGATATGTTTGAAAGGGAACAAGAACCAAGCACACATTTGCCTTCAGAACTGCTGGTGAACAGCTTCTCTGGTCACTGGGTCTGAAGCCCCAGAGGCTCCTAGCCTACTTCTGAGCAAGAGCTGAACTCAGCTGCCAGACTACCACTAACCACCCAAGTCGCTAACCTGTCCCATCCCAGGAGCCACAGGAACCATCCAGTGGTTACAGAAATGAGCACCTAAGTGCCTAAATGTCTAGTGCTCCCACAGAAGGCTTCTGCAAAGCTGCTGCATGGGGATGATCCCTCACAGGTACCAAGCTGCCCAAAGCCCTGCTGCAGGCAAAACTTTTGGGAATCTGAAGTGAGGAGGACAAGATGAAAGAAAATCTCTGTATGTGCAGAGGGAAAGGAGTAGACTTCTTTTATTAGTGTCCTGGTTTGAGCTAGCACAGAACAAATTTTCAGGGATTTGACTTTTCAGTCTCTCCTCAGTGACAGCAGAGACAGAGGCTGCTTCTAGCAGTGATAACACTGATGATTAATTACAACCACGAGTTGTGGTGCAGTAAGATTCTTCTCCTTGTTGTTCCCGTGCAGATCAAGCTCACTGCTAAATCTTGAGCCCCACATTGAGGTGCAGTAAGCAAGAGGTGGCATCTTCAGCAGGGAGCGGACAGGACAGGTGACCCTAGACTGACCAGCAAGCGATTCTATTCCAGGCACCATATTCAGGATGAAGGTGAGGGGTCAGCATGTTCAAACCTCTTCTTCAATGGCCAGTGTTTGAGGAAGACTCTGTCTGTCCTGCCTGCTATCCTGATTTGTGTCTTCTCGAACCCAGTTCCAGAATTCAGCTTTTGTATCTGATTCCATTCTGGGACTTCCCCAGTCCCTGCCTGCAACATTAGTGGTGACAGTGATGTAATTGCCATCAGGCGCTTGGATTTGATATTGGGTTTTATTTATATCAATTTTGCTTTATTATAACCATTACAGCTGGTTTAGTTTCTTTTCCAAACCATCATTCTCTCTCCTTTATTCCATTTCTCTTACCCTTGGGAAGAGAGAGGGGTTCATAGACAGCATCTGTCACTCCAGTGGCCAGTTCAGCACTAACCCTTGACAATGGCCATTACTTTGTATGGAAGGGTGGGGTAGAGGTGTGTGTATGTTTGTACACACATGAACTCATTGGTTGATTGTTGAAGGGATATTGGGCAACTGTGAATAGGAGCATCAGTGAAAGGAACCGTGGTCCGAAGCACATGCTGGTTCACTTACAGGATGATCTGCACTGTGAAATAATTTGGGAGTCTCTGATATACTGTGTTATCCCAGGACATGGCACATTAAAATATGGGTCTGAGAAAGCCTGTCATTCAAGAGGCTATCTAGTACCATGTTTTATAGATGTTAATACCCATCTTTTCAATAAATCTCTTCTTTTAAAGATACATGATCTAAAATTTAAAAGTAAAATTTAATTTCCTCTCCTTACCAAATACTGTGCCTCAGTCCCAGGCTCATGCTTCAAGATCCATTTCACTAAGGAGCAATTTTCATCTTCTGTGCTCTGCATTGCCTTTTTATGTCAGGCATTTATATATGTTTTATGTTTTCACCTGACCTTATCTTCCCACTAATATTGAGATACCAATTGCTGCTGCTGCTACCACCCCTGTTCATCCATTCTCTGAAGAACTTTGTGATCTAGTAATCGAGGTGGGGAAAAAAAATCACAACCCCTTAAAGTGTGATTTAAACTTTAGCTATAATAAGGGGAAAAAAGCTCCTGGGTAAGTGTTATGTGGAATGTGCAAGTCTGAGGACCAAATTATAGATAGTACTCCTTTGCAAAACAAAAACAAAAAGAAGAGACAGCTCAGTGGCTCTGGTCAGTGATTTTCCAGAGGACTGATTTTCATCAAAAATCCAGTCATTTGCCCAAGATTTACAGCAGCTTTGTAAGATGTGACCTCTGAGTAAAGTTTGTTTTGACCAAATATGCTACTGACATCACAAGTCTGGATTTGAAAATGGAAAACTAATTTATTTTATATTTTGTTTCAAGTTGGTTTTGTACCACCACTGATTTTAATGGACCTGGGGTGGTTCCACAAAAGGCATTGTTTATTTGGGGCTTTTAACATGATTTTGGGCTCCTAAACTTAATCCATTATTTTGATTGTTACTGTTAATGTTGTTGTTAATCTAAATAAATACCCAAACGGACCTCATGCTTCTCCACAAGCAGTAGATTAGGAAATCACAATGTTCTTTTCAAAACATCATATACATTTCTAGCAACATACCCAGGATTTGTCAGAATAAAATTCATAATCCTCTTTTACTATGTTCTTATATTAAAGCACAAAGCTAAAATTATTCTATACATACTAAAAAGAGTAAATATATTCTGAATCCCAGCCTAAAGGTTTAATGCTGAGATATTATTTCAAATCTTTTTCCTCTGAAAATTAGGTCCAAGTCATGATAGCTTAGAGTCCAGAAAATGCTCCTCTAGCTGTTATTTGTAGGCTAAATTGGGTTTAAGAAAAACCTTATTTGGGAATTTATTGTAGCATCGCTCATAAAACAACATCCACAGTTTTCTGTCACCAGCTTGTGACATGTTCATGGAAATCAGAAAAGGATTAGCTGGCTGTAATACCAAACATATTAGAACAATCCCTTTGTATCTGACAGCAAATTGCAAACAGCAGCTTCGATCCTAGAAGCTGTGGAGTTCATGTTTCAGAAGTGCTGAAATATTCAACGGCTTATTAATAGGCAATACTTAATGCTTTTTTTTTCTGATAGAACAAAACACTCCTCCAAATATTTCACCTTACAGCAAAAGGTCTGTGTGGCTGAGAACAGAAATATTGGGAATTTCTCTTAGATCGTTAAATTATCATTATTTAATTTATTGTCAATTTGTTAATTGTTTTTTGACAATTTAAATTATCATTAAATTAATAAGCACTGACCTCACAGGGGTGCCTACACCCACCCTCTTCATGAATTCTACCTTTTGATACTCAGAGCTGTACAGGAGTACTTATTTGTACACACAGCAATATTTCTGGGAGGCTTTTGAAAGCATTCCGGCCTGAATTTGCTTTTCAAGGAGAAATGATGTGCACTGTGTCTTCAGTCAGAGATTGGGCTGTAAATCTGGTCACTAATACAGGTGAGTTTTGCCTCAGAATGAATATTAGAAAGATGTAAAATGCTCATGGTAATGAGCTGCACAAACAATTCAGTATGGGAACTTCCCTTAATAGAGGCATTCATTTATTCATAAATGTCACTGAGACAGGACAGCAGAAATGTTTAACTGATTTATTTTTTTCACATAGCAATCTATTACAGCACCTCTTCTTCTTTTGATTCATGGCATTCAGTTAAAAAAACGTTTAAAGATTGCTTCAGAAAGAGAAGTGAAGCATCAGAAGATGAAGTGACAGCAAGATGTGCCCTTGCTTACAGGTGTAGCTGGCGTTAGAAAGAGACTCAGGCACTTGTTGCCACAAGCTGTTTAAAAGTCGTTGTGTTTATTTTAATTCGTAATACTAGAAGTAAAAGCACAATTTTGTTTTATAATTAATCAGAATTTTTCTTCTCACAGTTTCACAGAATTACAGAACAATAGGGGTTTGGAAGGGACCTCTGGAGATCATCTCTCCCCTCCCATGTAGATATGCATAAGCACTGATAAGATCCCCTCTCAGTGTTCTCCAGGCAAAAGAGCCCTAAGTCTCTCAGCCTTTTCTCATAAGAGAGATGAGAAAGACTTTAAATGTGAATATTTCAAGAGATGATCTGTTGTGCTCTTCCCAATTCCCAGATCTTTTCATGTGTTACATTCATGGGCAGGTGGATATTTCTTCCTCCTGTGTCTGAAGAGGAGAAATTCATAAGAAGCTATCACTTGAGGGAATACTGTGTTCCCTGCATCCTGCTCGATCCATTATCATTAGTCAGAGCAGGTAAGCAGATGTGCAGGTTGCAGAAATGCAGGACAACAATTTGTAAAGGAAAATACAGAATAGAATATGCCATTCTTATTAATTTGCACACATGCTAGACTTGTCCAAACACATTAGGTGTAATAGTCTCTCTTCCCAGAGACCTCTGAAGCATACTGTAATAGACCATAAGGTCAGGGGAAGGGGTAATTGCCAAAGCAGCTGTCATTGAGCAGATGACTTTAGGTGGAAAGTTGGATAAAGGGCTCTTGCTTTTCCTAATAGCCCTCTACAAACTGCAGCACTTCTGAGCTCCAGGTTAAAATTCTGCTACTAGGTGAGCTACAAATATTTCTCGAGAGTGATCCTCTTTTTATGTTGCACAATAACTCTACATAAGATCCATCTCCTTGGTTGATGTATCTCTGTTCAGTAAAACCAGGATTATTTTGAATAGCTGGTCATTGGATCATGTTTTGGTTGGAAGAGATCTCTAAGACCATTAAGTCCAACCATCAACCTAAAACCAGCATGGCTATTAAACCACATCCTAAAGTGCCATGTCCCCACATTCTCAAACACCTCCAGGGACAGTGACTCCACCACCTCCCTAGGCTGTACCAGCGGTATCCCAGACACTTGAGGCATAGTACCTGTTTGATTTCACAAATGCACCACTGTCCTGGGTTAACACAGCCTGTCACAAGTCTCCTCTCTCCCCACACATATGGGAGGGAAAGTAACACACACACGAAAAAACAACAAACAAACCAACAACAACAAAAAAAAAACCAAAAAAAAAACCAAACCAAAGAAAAATTAAAAAAACCAAACCTCTGGGTTGAGATAACAAGTTGAGATCAAGAGTTTTGCTGCAAATGACACAATACACAATTACCTCAGTCTGTTTGCAGTAAAACACAGCAAAAGGCAGATACAGCAAGAGAAGCCAGAGGTAAAAGCACTCCCACCATATGAGCATGCAGAAGCCATCCCAGCAGAAAAGATCAAACATGGACACCAGATCAGCAACCTGAACAGGAAGCCTCTCCTGTTACAATCTGAACTCCAAGCCCCATGATACTTTGCTCCAGCCAGGACTCCCACTCTGAAGCAGGCATGGTAGCAGCATGCTATTGGATATCATCATTTAGATTCAACTCGACCTGTGACAACTACTGAGAAAGGATTCTTTTTTGGCCTGCAATCTTCTGTTGTCCTAAAATCATTAGGGACTTCTGTTTTACAGCTCTCAACATATACTACTATTTTTAGAGTTAGTTACTTCCATCCTTTAATCAAAAGTTTCACAAAGTTTGATGTTTTTTCCTCAAATCCCATTTCCTGGGGTAATGTGATCATGTGAATCTCTTGAGTGTCATTTAAAAAAAAAAAAAAATCTTTTTCTTTTGGCTTAACAGAAAACTCTGAGAACATGACCCAAGTGTGTGCTACAAGCTTTAAAGCCAAAGGCAAAGAGCTCAATGTCTATTGTTTAAAAAAAAAGATGACAAATTCTTTTAAAGTGGTATTCATGACTTTTTCTGGAGGACAAGACCATTTTTTATTTCAACACTTGGGACAATTGGTTCAACGTAGCTATAACTGGAGTCTTACACTGTGTATATGCAGAAATACATTTTAAGTGAACAAATTGTGTCCTTTCATGTTTGTCTGTTTTCTTCCAGCATAAAAAACCCTAAACAGTCATTTCTGTTTGTTCAAGGAAATGATACAGTTGCTTCACTCTTACAAAATTTAAAGCATTTTAAGTAATACTGAGCTTTTTCCATCATTAGGAAACTCTTTCTAACCAATGAGACACTAGGCTGGCAGGCAAGAAAGCAAAATTAACATTATTTATTTGTTTGTTTGTTTGTTTATGGTTTCTTTAAATTCATAGGGGAAATAACAATGAGTATTCACTAACATCTTCTTCTTGCACTCTTAATCTGAGTATTTAAGGTAGATGGAATTTGCCCACAGGGTTTTTTTCCCACCTATACATACCAAAGACAATTAATAGGAGTCGCATCAAAATAGCAATTCCCTGAGTCCTGTGGACTACTTTAGTAATAGATATTTCAGACTCAGTCTATAGGGAGTGTCTTCAAATAAATGCATATATCATAGAATGGTAAAGCTGGAAGGGATCTCAAGGATCATNAGATATCTACAGCTACAGAAAGCTCAGGATGCAAGCATTCATTTTTTAAAAAAAACCCAAAACCCTCTCATCTTAATTCCTTTATAAAGTGCCAAAATATCCATTCAAATCATTTGTGGTTAGTGTTGTTATCTTTATTTCAGTAATATATGAAAGTAGCCAAATATTCCATTTCGTAAGCACGTCAAAGTGCCGGCTTCACTCCTAACTTAAACCATGGCCATCTGCAATAAAAATCACTCTTGCTTTGGTTTCCAGATCTGTTGGTGAGCTTGTAGACTAAACATTTAACTGTTGCAAGCAGTCGGCAGCTTTATTACTTCGCCTGCCCTTGCTGGATTCAATTTGTCTAACTACATCAAAGTACTTTAATTTTGAAGGACCCCAAGCATTTTGGAAAGTTTCAAGGCTATTCGTCTTCTGAAATGTTTGAATGTAAACTAAAATGAAAATTGTCTTAATGATTTTTTTCCCCATTTTAAATGACTGTCACATTTCTGCTCTGAATAAGAGCCTGAAGCTCAAATGTACAGCTTCTTTGTCTTTTTTTCTTTTTTTCCCCCAAGTAATTGTAAAAAGCCAGTTTCAAGTTACATGGAGAGCTTGGCTTCCATCATCCTGAGAGTCCTCTCTTCCTGTACAGTTCAATGAATTAAACACTTACTAATGCTGTCAATTTGTATCTACTTCTCTGTAAGAAGTTTTTTTTTGGTGGGTTTTTGGTGGGGTTTTTTTTCTTTTTTTTTTTTTTAGCACTAGATTGCAAATAAATACATGCCCATCGATCTGTCAGGCTGAGCTAACACACAGCTAATTCCAGACTAAAAATACTTGAACAGTTGAACAGCACTCAGTGAGCACAAAGCTAGAAGAAATGTTATCTAGCCTGCTAAACCAGGAAAATTATAATTTTGTTTGAAAATATATTAATTACAGAATCACAGAATGGTGGTGGTTGGAAGGGACCTCTGTAGGTCATCTGGCCCAAACCCTCTGCTAAATCAACATCACCCAGAGCAGGTTTAGAGTGTCTGCAGAGAAGGAGACTCTACAACTTCTCTTTTAGTGCTCCAGCACCCTCACAGGAAAGAAGTTTTTCCTTGTGCTCAGATGGAACCTCCTGAGTTCCACTTTGTGCCTATTGCCTCATGACTGGGCACCACTGAAAAAGAATCTAGTCCCATCCTCTTGGACTCCATCCTTTAAATATTGATCAGATCTCTCAATCTTCTCCAAACTAAATAATTTCAGATCCCTCAGCCTCTCCGTATTGGATGGTCCAGTCCCATGAGCATCTTAACAACCTCCACTAGATTGGAGATCTAGATCTCCAGTAGTTCCTTGTCTCTCTTGAACTGGGGAGCCCAGAACTGCACACAGACCTCCAGATGTGGCCTCCCTAGAGTAGAGCAGAGAGGGAGGAAATCTCCCTCAACCTTCTGGCCACACTCTTCTTAAAGCATCCCAGGACATCTTTGACATTCTTGACTACGACGACACACTGCTGACTCATGGTAAATGTGTCCACCAGGACTCCTAGGTCCTTCTCCATGGAGCTGCTTTCCAGAGGGTCAGCCCTTACCTGTACTGATGCAGGACTCTACACTTGTGCTTGTTGAACTTCATGAGGTTCGTCTCTGCCCAACTCTCCAGCCTGTCCATACATTGCTGGATAGCAACACAACCTGGTGGTCTGTCAGCCACTTCTCTCAGTTTTGTTTCACCAACAAAAGTGCTGAGGCTAAACTCTATCCCTTCCTTCAGTTCATTGACCATAGAATCATAGAATCCACCAGGTTGGAAGAGACCTCCAAGATCATCCAGTCCAACCTATCACTCAGCCCTATCCAATCAACCAGACCACGGCACTAAGTGCCTCATCCAGTCTTTTATTGAACACCTCCAGGGACAGCAACTCCACCGCCTCCCTGGGCAGCCCATTCCAATGCCAATCTCTCTGGGAAGAACTTCCTCCTAATATCCAGCCTAGACCTGCCCTGGCACAACTTGAGACACTGTCTCCTTGTTCTGTTGCTGGTTGCCTGGGAGAAGAGACTGACCCCCACCTGGCTACAACCTCCTTTCAGGTAGTTGTAGACAGCAATGAAGTCAGCCCTGAGCCTCATTTTCTCCAGGCTGCACACCCCAGCTCCCTCAGTCTCTCCTCACAGAGCTGTGCTCCAGGCCCCTCACGAGCTTTGTTGCCCTTCTCTGGACACGTTTCAGTCCCTCAACATCTCTCTTGAAGTGAGGGGCCCAGAACTGGACACAGCACTCAAGGTGTGGCCTGACCAGTGCTGAGTACAGGGGCAGAATAACCTCCCTTGTCCTACTGGCCACACTGTTCCTGATCCAGGCCAGGATGCCATTGTCTCTCCTGGCCACCTGGGCACACTGCTGGCTCATGTTCAGCTACTATCTACCAGCCCCCCCAGGTCCCTTTCTGCCTGGCTGCTCTCCAGCCACTCTGTCCCCAGCCTGTAGCACTGCTTGGGGTTGTTGTGGCCAAAGTGTAGAACNTGACAGCTGCCAACTGGATGTGGCACCATTCACCACCAATCTCTGGGCCCAGCCCTCCAGCCAGTTCTTGAGCCATATCAGAGTGAATCTGTCCAAGCCACGAGCTGCCAGCTTTGCCAGGAGCTTGTTGTGGCAGACAGTGTCAAAGACTTTGCTGAAGTCCAGGGAGACTACATCCACAGCCTTCCTGCATTCACCAGGCAGTAACCTGATCATAAAAGGAGATCAGGCCTGTCAGGCAGGACCTGCCCTTCCTAAACCCATGCTGGCTGGGCCTAATCCCTTGGCCATCCTGCAGGTGCTTTGTGATAGCACTCAAGACGACCTGTTCCATAACCTTGCCTGGCACTGAGGTCAGGCTGACAGGTCTGTAACTTCCTGGTTCCTCCTTCCCACCCTTCTTGTGGATGGGCATCACATTGGCACCTTCCTGTCTTCAGGGACCTCTCTGGTGAGCCAGGACTGTTGATAAATGATGGAGCGCAGCTTGGTCAGCTCATCTGCCAGCTCTCTCAGCACCCTAGGATGGATCCCGTCTGGACTTGTGAGGATCCAAGTGGCTCAGCAGGTCCCTTACTGCTTTGTCCTGGATTACAGGGTAAGTTTTAAGCCCTTTCCACAAGCCCCACCCTGATCAAGCTATTGAAGAAGAAATATTTGAAAAAACTGTGCAACTAAATATTTGGTTATATAGCATTAATTCACTGACACTTTTAGTTTTTCTTTAAGCTTCAAAACTCATGAAATACATAAAAATAGAACCAAAACTTCAGTTTGGTAATTATAAATAGTATTAAGTCAATGTCTGGACAGACTTCCTGGTAGCACCTTAGTCCATTCAAAGCTCTGAAGTTTCGTGACACAGACACATATTTTTGCAACCAGGTTCATGATCTGGATATTAGAAATATGTATGCATTCAACCTTACTTCATAAGATTGGAAAGGCTGAGCTTAGTCCATTCCCTATGCCCAGGATAGAATCAGCTGTGCTCATGTCACTCTTACCAGATGTTTATCAAAGACACATCGATAACTGAAGATTTGCAAATTTCTCCTAACATGAATTCTCCTAAAATCTACAACCTGTTGTTTTTAGTTCTATTCATTGACAACATACCAACCAGGTTATAAACTTCATACTCGATATCTTTCTGTCTGTTTCAAGAGCATTCCTACATTTCACAGTATCACAGTATCACACAGTATAGCAAGGTTGGAAGAGACCTCAAAGATCACCAAGTCCAACCCATTACCGCAGACCTCAAGGCTAGACCATGGCACCAAGTGCCACGGCCAAACGTGCCTTGAACACCTCCAGGGACGGTGACTCCACCACCTCCCTGGGCAGCCCATTCCAGTGGGGAATGACTCTCTCGGTGAAGAACTTTCTCCTCACCTCCAGCCTAAACCTCCCCTGTCATCACTCTTCTATTTTGCCTATTCTCCACTTCTCCTGTCAATATTTGCCATTCATGTTTTCCAGGGCTTTGTACAAAATCACGTTCTCCTCTGGACCTCTCCTCAGACTCTCTCCATCCACTCTGCAGCACCCAGAACCCAAGGCTCAAGTGAAGGCCACGAGAATATCATAGAGTCACAGAACATCTTAGACTGGAAGGTATCTTAAAGATTGTCTAATTCCAAACCCTTACCATGAGCAGGGTCATCTCCTATTAGATCAGCTTGCTCGAGACTTCATTCAACTTGACTTTGAACACTTTCAGGATTGGAATCTCCACAACTTCTCCCAGCAACCTGTTCCAGTGCTTCACCACCCTCATGGGGAAGAATTTCGTCCTGATGTTTAATCTAAATCTAGCTTCTTTGAGTTTGAAACCATTATATATCTGAAGAATACTTAAACTGACTTCTCCTTGGATCTTCTCTTTGGCTTATAAGGGATACCTGAGCAGTATGAATAATATAAGGCAGCCTACAGTCATTTGAGGATATGAAATATGTAAATATTTCAGTTCTAATTAGAGACAAAGATCCTGATTTGCTAGAAAATCCACCCTGCTTTAGCAAGCAGAAAAGCCACAGACACCTTGCAAACCTTTGCTTTGTGTGCTTCAGAATTAAATGTTCTATAAGTATCAAATCCCATTTGTGTAATTTTATTGTTTTTATAGGAGAAAAGGACAGGCTATGCAAATTGTTGTACCATATCCCCTTCCAGGCTGGCAACCTGTATGTTTGCTAACTGCCTCAGCCCCACAACCTCATTTACAATGAAATTGCAGATTTTAAAGAAGAAAAATGCATCAGAATAAGTTAAAGGATGCACTATAAACTTGGGTACTATATTCCCATTTTAAACCTGCTGATACACCATTGGGAATTTTCTTTTTCTTGCTGATCCTCTTTAAGCCCTCTATGAATAGCAGAGAAAACAACTCCACTGCAATAAAAACAGGGGCTTGTTTTCCTTTTATAAAATTGAGGCATTGGGTAAAATAAAGGTCAGTGCAACAACCTTTGAAAGAAAAGAAAGAGCAATTTTCCCTCTTTTGCTTTTTTACTATTTTCCAATGCAATGTGAAAAATCATTTTTAAGTTTGCCCATCTGTTTTACATAAAACCTTAGCTGACCTTACATGAAGTGAAACAAACGCACAAAAAGCTTTTGCTGTTGGCCTCTTGCCAGGAAGACAGAGCAAAAAAAGAAAAGAATATGTAAAGTTCAATCCTGCTCTGGTGTAAATTAGCCCAGCTCCAGTGGGGGCTTCTGTTGATTTATACAGGCAGAGGCTGAGGCTTGTATTCCTTATAAAAGCCAGACTTGTTAGACCCAGTCCTGCCACCACTGAAGTTTTGCTAGTGGTTTTTGAGGAGAAAGGACACTCAAGAAGGAGACACATTTGCCATAGGTAGGCAGAACACATCCATCCATGCAGCATGTGTTATTCAGCAAACTGAAGTGGAAGGCTGCAGCATAAATAACTGAGATCTGCAGGTCTGAGTGTGACTTCGGTTGTAACCTGACTTTATGCCACTTGTGTAGCAGGGAGACTGTCAAGGTTTAGGGCTGGGCTGGCCACTATACAAGTGACAGATGCTGCTATGAACCTCTCTGCCTTCTCAAAGGGAAGGGAAAGGCAATAAGGGAGAGAGACTGGTGAGTTGGGAGAGAAAATAAACCAGCTTAAATGGAAATAATAATTAAAAAATTAGATACAGATAGATACAAACCAATACTGAACTCATCTCCCTCATGGCAATTCTGTCACTCTCACCACTGATGCTGTGAGCAGACTGGATTCAGTGGCAGTCAGGAAGAGCTGGATTCTGGAAATGGATTCAGGAACACATGGAGCAAGATCAAAGGCAGAACAGACAAGGTCTCCTTGGATTCAGGCCATTGAAGAAGACGTTTGGCCCTGGTTATTTATACTGAATATGGCATTCATGGAAAGAAATCCCTTGGTCAGTTTAGGTTCACCCATTCTGCAGGTGCCGCCTCTTACTTACTGCACCTCAGGACAGGCCACAGGATTTAGAAGTAATTTTGTTCTGCACAAAAGCAAGTACCAGCAAAAGCCTTTCTGCACCCCCAAACTTTGATAGTAACTCTAAACATCAGTGTTATCCTGGCTAGAAGTAACTTCAGAAAGAGCTGTCATTGAGAAGAGATTGAGCTGAAAAGTCAAATCTCTGAACAGAATGAGTTCTGCTTTAGCTCAAAACAGGACAATGAGTTTGATCAGTCTCTAATCAAGCTAAGCAGATGCCTTGATGTCAGACCTGGTAGAGCCTCAGCACATGGAGGTGAAGCTCATGTCCTGCTGCTTTTCTTCTGTTAGCCAAACTTCTCCCATGCATTGTTATCACGTGGACCAAAAGAGAATCCTGAGGAAAGGAGCTTCTCCTATGTATAAAATCAAGTGAGGCATGTGGAAGTAGAGCACATCAGCAGAAAAGCACCATCTTTAGATCCTCACACACCTTACCCTGCACTTCAATAGAACTTAGGTTAATGTGTCTGAGTGGTGAACTCTGCCCATTATATCAACACTCCAATCTAATATGATTAATGACTATAAAGTAAGGTTTGAGCTTTTAATTAAAAAGGCAATCATAAGTTACTGAGCAGTGAAGGTCTAGCTTAGTTTCTCAGAAGTAGGTTATTTAATAGAAGGAGATGCCCCAAAGGGACAGAGGGCAAAAAATCTCTCCTGACTTTAATTTTGTAGACAGATACTGTCTTTGATATATAACAGAGAGCAGAACTGGACATATGTAGGAATGTGCACATGTGTATCTGTACTGTGGCATGCACATATGGTGATGTCTACATTTAGAGATTGTCTAAACTTTTCATTAATAGGCAAAATTGTTCCAGTTGCTTGTTAATTTGCTTTCCTTCTCAGAATGAAATTTTTTAGTAAGATATCTGCCACACTTTAATTTTTCTTGTGTGCAAAAATACCCCTAAGAAATGTTATTGTGAAATGGGAAAGACTTTGGGAAAGACTCTCTTTAGACTTTCACCTTCTGAGTTTCAGCATTCAGGTTGCAAGTGATTGCTGTGTACTTATCAGAAATCTGCTTCTTTCCTCTTTCTTATTGAAAATAGTCCAAATTCTACCATGCCACAGATTTCAGTTCACCCATGTCCAATAAAGTCTTGACAGAGGTTGACGTATCCTGTAACGTTATCACTTTATGTTTCAATTAGCTTTAAATGAAATTTACAATAGAGTTTATACCAGAAGTTTTTCTCTGGCCTCTGAACAGAGGAAAATGCCTGTTTTTGCAAAGACAGAAATAAGATGGAATATTTGCAATGAAAGGGCAGCTTTTATTCAGGGAAAAAGAATAATCTGACTTTAATCATCTACATTCTTAAACACAATTAATATACCGTGAGGCATATGAATATAATACAGGTAAGAATTGTTGGGCCTTAATAGATAGTCCATCAAATGCAGTGTTCCCATGAGCCCTTGAGTAGAGATGGCAAGAGAGGTGAAAGGAAGGTGAGCAACGCATGCAAGCAATAATTGTGGTGTAATCTGACTCCTAGAGATGTATGATTTCTAAGGCAATGAATAGCTCCCTTCTCTGTGAACCTACAGGTTTTATATTCTTATCCATTTCTAGTCTATCTAAAATAACTATACTCATCATTAAAACTGGCATCTAATGCCTCTGACTTAGTTTAATTAGGAAGATAAGATCTGTCTGTAAATGAGTTTCAAAACTGGGTGGCATGCTTGGCTTTCTTTTGTTCTATTGTGGTGCCCTCTAAAGTAGAGCAAAGTCCATGTTCAAAACATGGAAGCAATCAGAGAAAACTGGGCTGGAGCAGGGTAGAGTTCATTGCAAGAGTCAAAATCACTTACTTCCACTGAAGACAATTTCTTATATATGAATGCAGTTTTTCATATATGAACACACTTTTCCAGAGAAATTTCTATCAAGTAAAATGATTAATCTAGGGAAAAAAAGTGGCATATGGTAGAAACAATGAATATAAGGGAGGAGAAGATGGAAAAGGGTTGTCACCTCCATCTTTATGATGGAGAGCTGAGAATTCTCACTGTGTAACTTTGCTCACAACTGCAGAAAATATTGCTTTCCTGTACTAGAAACTAACACTAAGGTAGAATTTTACCTTGAAGAAGTGCATATGGAAGATTCTCTTGACAGGACCAACATGCGCAGGATGGGAGGATTGGATTCACCATGGAGTTTCTGCAACTGTCATTGACTAATTCTGGTCCTTCCAGTACATCTGTGGTTGCTTAGGGATGGGGTCATGAATCCTTCAGAATACCCTACCACTATCCCTTCTCCCACTCTCTCACCTTTAAGCTTTCTTTTTGCCTGTTGGCATTGTGAGATCTTCACGGAAGAGTCTGTTTTATATTTGGCATCTGAAGAGCTCACAGCCCTAGGCAGTGCTGATCTCAGCTATAAAATTTAAGTCTACTGGAGTACAGACAACAAGGAACTGACTGCTGAAGTATGCAGATGAGTTGAATCACTGTGGTCTCTACAGGTGTCTGTATGAGACAGACGAATCACACTGAAGATGACAGGAAAATGAGAAAGGCAGTGTAAATGAAAGAGATTTCTATTTGTTTTGCCAAGATGTGCTTAAATGGTAAGTTGCAGTGCTTTGAAAGCACACTGAGATGGAGCAAGGTGTTATTATTTAAGCGCTGGAGGGCATTCTTCCAGTCATTTGAGGACCAAGCACTACATATGCTAAAAAAAGTATTGTATCCATTCTTGTAACTTAGGTTCATTAGGCATCAGATTGATTTATTGTATTGTTTCCTTTATAAATTATTTTCATTATATTTTATCACAGTACATGACTACTGCCCTCAGGGAATATGCAGGAATGAGCTGAATGGCAAGCGTAATAGACTGCTTTAATTAAAATAGTGTAATGCATATTTCAGTGCTATTAACAAAAACAAAATTGATTTTGTTTTCTGGGTAATTGAATATATTAAAGCCCAGGTGCTGTTCTTCTATTATTTAACCCTCTAAGTTCAGCCTCGTTTGATGCTTTGAGCACAAAATTAATTTGTTATCAAAAACTTTAGAAGAAATATTTTCTTCTCTGCCAGTGACCAGCCTCCCACCCTCTCTCCCTCCTTTCTTTTGTCTTACTGTCTCCCTTCTTCCTTTCCTTTCTCCCTTTATCCCTTTCTCTTTCTGCCTCTTTCTCCTTTCTCTCTGCCTTTCTTTCTTATCCCCCGCCCCATCTAGTCACTTAGCACACGTGTGCACTGTTAGTGAGAAGAAGGAAAATACAAACATGAATTTCAATAGTGAAACCCCCACAATCCTTTCCAGTGCCTTCTAGACAGTAAGAACACTGACCCATGCTAAAGAAAAGCCCATTATTCCTCTGCACTTTTTAACCTGATGGTCTGTGGAGACAGCATGAGTCTGCCACCATAATTCCATTAGTTAATGAACACTTCAGGAATTTGTCTATCATAAGAAAGACCCTTTAAAATTACAGTCAATCGATGACACCTACTCTTCTAAGTGGCTTCCTTTCCTCCTTTTTCTCTTGATTTATATTGACTGTGAGTCTTTTTTATTTCCTTTACCCTCCAGATACTGAAGTTTACCTTTTATCAAGAAGATGCATTATGTTAGTGACATGACAGACACAGGGAAATCAGGTCAATGATTTCTGGGTAGAGCAGTGGAATGAAATCAACCAGCCAACCTAGAAAATGAACTGTGTCAGGGAGTTGGGCTACCTGACTCATCTGTTTATGAAAAGAACCATTTTGCCTAATGGTTGTCATCTGTCTTACCCATCCACTTCCTGGGGAGGAATAACCTTATGCACCAATAGAGGTGAGGGGTTGACCTGCTGGAAAGCAGCTCTGGAAGGACCTAGAAGTGCTGTTAGACAAAAAACTTTACCATAAACCAGTAATGCAGCAATGTGCCCTTGTGGCCAATAAGGATAATGGTGTCCTGGGGAGCATTAAGAACATGGCCAGCAGGTCAAGTTCTCTTCCCCCTCTACCCTAGTGAGGCCACATCTGGAGTATTGTTTCTAGTTCTGGGCTCCCCAGTTTGAGAGAAATAGACAACTACTAGACAGAGTCCAGCAGAAGCTACAAAGATGATGAGAAGACAGAAGCTTCTCTCTCACAAGGAGAGGCTGAGAGACCTTGGGGCTGTTTAATAAGGAGAAGACAAGACTGAGATGTGGTCTTATGAATGTCTATCAGTACCTAAATGGCAAGAGTCAAGAGGATAGGGACAGACTATTCTCAGTGGTACTTAGTGACAGGAAAAGGGCAACAGATACAAAGTGAACCATAAGAAGTCCCACCTGAACATGAAGAACTTCTTTTCGTGAGGGTGACAAAGCAGTGGAACAGACTGCCCAGAGAGGTTGTGGAGTCTCCTTCTCTGGAGAGATTCCAAGCCCACCTGGACACAATCCTGGGAAACCTGCTCTAGGTAAACCTGTTTGGGCAAGTGGGGCAATTTAGGTGATCTCCAGAGATCACTTCCCATTCCCACCATCCTCCGTGAAACACCAGAGTGTCCTTCGCTTTCATCAGCTGATTTTTGCTTTGCAATAAATATTGTGAAGAGCAAGGGATTTCTGGTTCAGCTTTTGTCTTTTTAGGGTGGCACGTGGTATTTTGAATAAATGAGTTTAAATAGCCAGGCCCTGAGGCTTTTCTAGTTTTATCCTTGCTCTCTCAAGAAAAAGCAGACCCACACACAAGGTCTGGCTGGTACAGTCACTACAAAGAGTTGCATCTGGGAACATTATCACAGACACACCTTTTCTAGTCACCAGAAAACCGATTGCAAAGGGGATATGGGTAATGGATGCTGAATGTTAGCAGGACTGACACTGCATTACATCCCTCTGGGAGGATCCCTGGAGATACTGCTGCTGCTGCTGTTTGTCACAGTCTAAAGTACTGGAATTCAAACCTGAGAAGATTCTCCTCTGCACCACTCCCACCACCACCCCTCCCAGACAGAAGCATGTGTTGCTTATAGCAGAGATGTAGTGTATATGGAAGATATTCTTTCCCATTTTATGGGGGCAAATTTAGTAGTTTTCCTAGTAAACAGTGAAATTCCCATTGACAGAAACAGGAGGTCATTTCCTATTATATAAACCTGCCCTATTCCCCAGGGTTAAACGACCTGCTAAAAAGGAATGATATAATGAAACTAAGACATAGTAACTGTAATTGTAGTTATTTCCTTTTAAAGAAAAAAAAAATCAAATCAAAATGAGAACACTCCAACCATATGAACTAAAGTAATGTCTGTCTGAGATATATCTGATATATATATATAGATAGATATCTATAGATAGATATATATAAAACTAGATGTTAGGAGGAAGTTCTTTCCAGTGAGGGTGGTGAGACACTGGAACAGGTTGCCCAGGGAGGTTGTGGCTGCTCCCTCCCTGGAGGGGTTCAAGGCCAGACTGGACGAGGCCTTGAGTGACCTGTGCTAGTGGGAGGTGTCCCTGCCTATGGCAGGGAGTTAGAACTAGATGATCCTTGAGGTCTCTTCCAACCTTACCATTCTATGATTCTGTTACTTAGGAATAAATCAATCAACTGAACTGAAAAATAAGTCAGAAATTCAAAATAAAGAAAAGCCAGACTGTACAAAACCGACTACTGCTGACCCACTCAATTATTCTGGGGATGCTCAGACTACACTACTCATCGTGGTAGCCTAAAGATATTCTCTATAAATTCTATTATTTATAAAATAAAATCTGTGAATCTTCTTTTCCCTATCAAAGATTCTCTGTTCAAAATCCTTCACTTAACAAGAGCCTCTTGCAACTGATTGTCCTGCTTTTATAACAGAAGAGCAGGCCATAATTAAACTGGTGAGTCATCAGCCCACTGGGTTTCAGAGGAAATCCCTTATTACTTTAAAGCACCTGCTGTAGCTCTTCAATTCATTTCCCAGAGAAGAGCTGCAGATACAGATGGATTCCAAATAGTTCCCATAAAAGAATAGACCAGCAAACTGGTTTTACATAAATTTCAGTCTTTATAGTTTCTATTCCTGCACAATTAATGAGATCTGGCTGAATCCCCAGTTACTTCTGGGTTGTGATTTATAAAGCACAAGTCTAGATTCAGACTTCTCGAAAATTATTCCCCACGTTTTAATGTTATGAGCTCATTTCTTACAGGGCATTTCTCCATGCTTCTTCTTCTTGGAACTGGTCACCCTTTAATCAGTTACAAGATGTGTTTAATTATTAACAGGAAGAACGCTGAACCCTACTGAAAAGTATTTAAATACTACAGCATGACAAAATGAAATATATTTTGGCAGTGTTTCTATTTGGATAAGCAGTTATTAACTATTCAGTTTTTCAATATTGAATTTAATCAATATATTAAAATGACCTAAACCATGAGATTCTAATACCAGCATGGGATGGAGTGTAGATATGAACACTGCAAAGACAAAAAATATTGTTTGCTCAGTTATCTGGAGTATTTTTGGAGAAAAATCACATCAATTAACCTAAATTAGCTTATTCCAGAGTTAAAAACACCTTAAAAACATGCCCAGATACTACAAGTATGTCAGAAGTTTTAAACATTATCTTTAAGTGCTGCTCTAAATAAATTCCAGTGATCAAAAAAATCCCAAAGTAGATTTCAGGATATTGAAAATTATATTTTCATAGATAAGAGCCAGGATATTTTCATAGACAGAGCCAGGATGAAGACATTTCACCTTTGGCAGAAGAAACTGGTCTTCATTATTCATGACCAGTTTGCACCCTCCCTCACATTCTGGTATTTGTGTTCAATACAAATGCTGTCATAAAAGCACGAGGCTGAATGTTAAAAGAATTGCTTAGAAAAGATGTATTATTATTATGCAACAAAGGTGTGAATAAAAAAAGGAATCTAAAGGGTTGCATGACAAGAGGTAACCGTAGAATTAATAAACATCCAGACAGCAAGTGACTGCCAGGGATAATCACACCAGTTAAAAAACGAGGGGTTAAAGGTAGGTAGTTTTTATTTCGACTTTAATATTTCACTGCAGTTGGAAGCGAAACAGAAGGGCTGGTTTTTTAGGGAATAGCATAAAATTGTTTCACTTGAAGATGTGGACTGGGAACTAAACTTTTGCACTTTCAGAAAGTGATCCATGTTTAAGGAGCACAAAAGATCATTTACTTTGTTCAGAAGCACTCTCAAACCTTTATGGCTCAGCTCTTTACCCTAGTCAGAGAACATTCCCATTGAAGTCAACCTTTAACACTTCCTCTTCTCAACCATTCAACTCTGGTGTATTCTGTGAGAAAAGAAGTCTTCAGATGTCTGTATGTGGTGTGTTCTATGAACGACTGCTACAAGGAATGAAATGGAAGCAAATACACTGAGTAACTCAGCTTGCTTCTTATTCAGATCGTTGCAGTCTACTTGGACAGCGAAGTCCTCAAGAGTCAGATAATTTCTTTCTGAAACCTGCATTTTCCCAGGTTGTTTAGTTCCCAGCACAACAGGTACAGCTCCTATGGGAATCATTAGCTGTTATCTGGTTACCTTGCGTTTTCATTGCAAAGCTCTGCAATCAAGGATCGATAATGTGAACATTAAAGTTCCTTTTACTAGAATGAGCCATACTTTCTTCTGTTCTAAGCCATCCCTGAACCCCTCCCTGCCTTGTAAAAGTCAGCCAGCTTCCCTTCTCTCAAGGCAAAATGAACTGACAAACAGAAAGTGTCTGCTGCTCTCAGACAAGCTATTAATGCAATTTAATTTTCCATAAATAGCAACTGCATCATCTAAGTTCAGCTATTTCTGTCTGCTAATAAGTTTTGACTTGGTCTTACATAGCTTCTCTGAAGCCAAATCCACCACAGCCAAATATGATTTTGAAAGCTGAGGTTTCTGCAGTAGCTTTGGCTCTGCACCAGAGCTGGAACTGGACAGCTGGAAGAATTGATCTTGAAATATATTCAGATGGAACTTCTGAAAAAATCTATAAGATTTTTCTCTGTCAGAGAACTGAAAGATAATCCCAATAAACCATCTTTCAGAGAAATGAATGAAAAATACTTATTTTTTATTAGCCTTCTCAGTCAGACAAGAATTAAAATCTTCCCCTCCCTCCCTATTATTCTAAGGAGAGTGAATTCCAACCTTATCTACACATTTATGGAGCAGGTTCTCATTAAATTAGTGTATTAAAATAAATGTACCTAATATTTTTTACCAATTCCATGCATTGGTACTTATAAAAGAAATTAGACCACAACTACATTTTATATCCTAGTATTACATTTTTATCAACGAGCTCAGTTTCAAATGTTAGGCTATGAGAAGACTTGGAAGGTTTATTTGTTTCATCTCCAGGCTAGAATCACTCTGTGAATATCTGTCAGCCTTTCTGACACATTTGGCTAACGTGTTCTTAAAGTGATGGTGGTCCCACCATTGTTTTAAATGTAGCTGAATCATAGAATCATAGAATGGTAAGGTTGGAAGAGACCTCAAGGATCATCTAGTTCCAAGCCCCTGCCATAGGCAGGGACACCTCCCACTAGTACAGGTTACTCAAGGCCTCATCCAACCTGGCCTTGAACCCCTCCAGGGAGGGAGCAGCCACAACCTCCCTGGGCAACCTGTTCCAGTGCCTCACCACCCTCACTGGAAAGAACTTCCTCCTAACATCCAGTCTAAATCTTCCCTCTGCCAGTTTAAATCCATTGTCCCTTGTCCTGTCATTACAAGACCTTGTCAATAGTCCTTCCCCAGCCTTCCTGTAGTCCCCCTTCATTTCAATTCATTTGAATTCTAGGAACTCAATTACTTTGGGCTGTATTAGGCTTACTTCAGGGGTGTACCATTACATGTTTTGAGGCCTTGGTGCCTTGACTGACCAAAGCAGATGCATATAGCTGTTATACTTTCAGATCAAGTGTTTTCCCAAGCTAGAGCCTGTGTCTTCTCTATTGAAGCGTTCATTATTATTTTCTGTCCCATTCCAAGTGCAAAGAATAACACATACTATCTTCTCCACTGAAGCAAACTGCTCTGTGTGCATGTGAACTGTTACGACTGTCCCTTCTTTTAGGCCAGCCCAATTCTTTCACTCTTGCACCTGTTAATATTTTTTACTTTGCTTTGAAATCTTTATACTTGCTTCCCATTTCCTTTCAACGCTCCCATGAGATGTCTTGTATGCCATGTCAAGAAACCAGAAATCATCCACAGCTTTTATCACACCTTTGGAGCCATCCATTTCAAGTCTGGAAAGATTTTAAAATAAAAGATGCAAAGCTGAATGAAGAGCAAAAATAGTAAGAAATAAAATCCTTTTGTCCTCAAACAATTCAAGGTGTACTACTGATCTGGAGCCCCCAGCACAGGGAGGACATGGAAGTGTTGGAGCAGGTTCAGAGGAGGGCCACAAAGATGATCAGAGGGCTGCAGCAGCTCTGCTATGAGGACAGGCTGAGAGAGTTGGGGTTCTGCAGCCTGGAGAAGAGAAGGCTTCCAGGAGACCTTAGAGTAGCCTTCCAGTATCTGAAGGGGTCCTACAGGAAGGCTGGGGAGGGACTATTTACAAGGTCTTGCAATGACAGGACTAGGGGCAATGGGTTTAAACTGGCAGAGGGGAGATTTAGACTGGATGTTAGGAGGAAGTTGTTTACAGTGAGGGTGGTGAGACACTGGAACAGGTTGCCCAGGGAGGTTGTGGCTGCTCCCTCCCTGGAGGGGTTCAAGGCCAGGTTGGACGAGGCCTTGAGTGAGCTGTGCTAGTGGGAGGTGTCCCTGCCTATGGCAGGAGGGTGGAACTAGATGATTTTTGAGGTCCCTTCCAACCTTACCATTCTATGATTCTATGAGTCTATGATTAGTTGTTGTGAAAAATCATCATCCCCTAATCTTTCTCTCCCTGCTTTTATATTTTTCATCATTGTTGTGAGACTTTTACCTCTATTTCAGGCTTTTTATCAGAAAAAATAAAATGCCTGCAGGAATATAAAGCAGTTCTAAATGTCCAGTTGAAACCAGTAAACAAAAGTATTTTGGAACAACAAAATGGGGGCAGAGAGGTGACACAGGTCTATTTGTAGTTACATCAGGAAATATGAGAAATTCTGAATGACCTGAATTGTTGTGTGACAAATACTCCTCTCCTGAAGAGCAGGGAAAAAAGGATGTGTAAATCTGTCTACTCTTGGCTGTTAATTCTCTCTGCATTTAAGAAATGCAGTCCAACATTTCAGGTACAGAGACAAAAAAGTATTCAGCTTCAGCAATATGAACTGTAAGTCTGAGTCTTCACCCAGTCTAGAAATTCATATGGAAATACACCATTAATTTAACTAATATTTAGTTGATTAAATGAAGTTCTTACTATTACAAGATGCAGACATTTAGAACAATGCTATTTTATCTGACTGTTCTCACAAAAAGCAATTTCATAGAATTATGGAATCATCCAGGCTGGAAAGGACCTCCAAGATCATCCAGTCCAGCCATTTCACCCACTCCACCAAACCTGTCACCACACCATGTCCCTAAGCACCAGGTACACAGGGCTTTAAAACACGTCCAGGGATGGTCGTTCAACCACCTTCCTGAGCTGCCTGACAAACCTTTCCATCAAATTTTTTTCCTAATGTCTAGTCTAAACCTCCCCTGGTGCAGCTTGAGGCCATTCCCTTTCATTCTGTCATCAGTTACTTCCGAGAAGAGACCAGTGTCTACGTTTCTACATACTTGTTTCAGGTTGTTGTAGAGAGCAATAAAGTCTCCCCTCAGCCTAAGTTCCCTCAGCTGCTCCTCAAAGGACTTGTTCTCCAGGCCCCTCATCAGCTTAACAGCCCTTCTCTGTATCCACTCCAGTGCCTCCAATGTCTTTCCTGTACTGCAGTGCCCAAAACTGAACGTCTGCACGTTTGCCCTGTTCTTATTTCAAAAAGTAAGGAAGGAAAATTAGTTAATTTCTAAAATAAGCTTTCTTCCACCTTTTTTAAATCATAATTGTTTGCCTTTTTTTTTTTTAATTGTGAATTTTGTACAATGTGTGCATAGTGAGTCTTCCACAAATAAAGAAAAATCAGGAGGCATTTAACAATGGAGAGGTATGTGCTCCCAATGTATTATCCTGAGGTTTAGAAAATGAATTCAATTTAAATGAAAAGACAGAAAGCAAATCTGTCAGCATATCTGCGCTCTAGTGCTTCTCTGAGTCATGAAACTCACAAGCTATAAAGAAAAGTTACAAATGAGACATGGAGAAAAAAGAACCCAAACAATTCTTCAAAGTCACAAATTGAGATTTTACTTCTGGATAAAATATGATTCATTGTAGACAAATTACTACTCATCATAATAAGTTATGATCATTATATTGAGGTCAATCATGGGGAAATAGCACAGGAAGAGAGTTGTGCTTATTACATCCACTCCTCCTGTATTAAAGGTAAAAATATATGCAAACAATTATATTTAATTTAAAAAATATAGAACCAAGTAACACTGAATCTGAGATAAAATACCATATATGTGAAGGAATTTAATGAACTGAGAAGTGCCTCTACCTACAGCTAATGCCCATTTAGCTCTGACCTAACATGTCATGATAGGGTTCCTATTAGCACTTGCTTTATTGTATCAGTTTCCTCAGCTTGACCTCCAGGAGACTGACATGGTGGCATCAGTCTGAAGAAAAAGATGAAGGAACAGAATTCTCCTGCAAGCTTATTGTAACAGAATATTTATTCTAAGCTGTGAAATAACTAACTTATCACATTATGCAATGGTAGGGAAAAAAGGAGGTAAATTGTACTTGAAGCACGTAAAACACAATTACAGATCCAGGTTACTCTTGAAGAACAAGTCTAATGAGAAGCTAAAAGAATTAACAGTAGACAAATTTTACTAAGTGTTTTACAACATTCAGGCTTCAACAGTGCTGCTCTTTGAGACAGATAATTAAAGAACTGAGGCATGGTACCTATTTGCCTGCCTACTCTGGCACATCTTGGTCTTCCGACATCAAGTTACTTCCCTGTCCATTTCTAATCCAAGCGTGTCAGAGAGTTTGTCTTTCACTTCTGCCAAGGAAAGGAGGTGAATTAGTGACCATGGATTAGGTATAAATGTACCTTGCATCTTGCAGAAAGAATTTCTGCGAACCGATGGAAGTAATCATATCCTAAACTACTCTGTATGGTCTGCGCTAAAACTGCAATGATTTACCCCAGGTAAAGACTCTGTCTTTTCTTGTAGATATATCTGCCACCTCCTGTGATCCAGCTGAGCTGTTCAGGCTCAAGCACTGCTAAAAAGCAGACAAGAGGATAGAAGATTACTGTTCACTTATCTGTCTGATCTTGATACTGTGCTGTGAACAAATACAAGGCATCAGAACGACTGAAAAACCCAACAGACATAGAATGCTTTGGCTTGGAAGGGACTTTAAATATCATTTAAATTAACACCCCTCTTACTCCCCAGCAAGGCCCCTTCTGACCTTCCAGGGTTGAAGCCTCCACAACTTCTCTGGGCAACTTGTTCCAGTACCTCATCACTCTCACAGTGAAGAATTTCCATGTCTGATCTAAACCCAGGTTCTTCCAGTTTGAAGCCATTACATCAGACATGAATCCTTTAAAAAGTTAAGCACTTGCATCCTTTAAGCCTAATCTCATTGCTCCCATGTAATGCTTTCTATCAGACTTTGGTGACGTTTTGGGGAATTAAAACAAAAGCATTCAAAGAAACCTCAAAGAGAATACTTTATTTAGAGGCAGCTATGTCTGGAACAGTTTATTTTCCTAATCTTTTTGAGGTAATTGTTTGGTAAATGAGTCACTGCACTCCCAGGTCCCTCAGATTACTGTGCACTGCTTAGACAGTATGTATCTGTTTACAAATCTAATATAAATTGCATAAGTGAAAAAAAAAAAAAAAAGCTATTTTATGTGTAACAAACCATAAATATAATGACTTTTATTTTTCCTCCAAGGGCAAAGGTAAAATATGAAGTGTGCAGACAGACTATATGTGACAATATTTCATTTTCTGAAAGTCTGATAATCTAGTCTAGAAGAAGAAGAATCTTCTGCCTCCCCTGTACAATTGCTTTCTTCATTTGTTTCCTTCACATGGGAAAAAAATATCTTTAGAGGAGAGGAAAGCAAAGACAAATCAAGGTGACTTGTTTTTTCCATCTGTAGTGCTCTATGACAAGAGAAGCTGGCTTGGACCACTCAAATCCATGATGCACCTAGATGACCTGAGCTGGAGGTGTTCAAGGCCAGGTTGGACGAGGTCTTGAGTAACCTGTACTAGTGGGAGGTGTCCCTGCCTATGGCAGGGGGTTGGAACTAGATGATCCTTGAGGTCCCTTCCAACCTTACCATTCTATGATTCTATGACATGGAACTACCTATAGCTTTTCAGCTCTACCGTATTTGAAGTGGTTGATGACTTTTCTCTGATAGGAAACTTATGTGGTTACCTGGAGATCCCAAACTGAAAAATGTGGCCTTGGGTCTGAAGTTTTCCTTGGAGTCTCTCTCTAATTTTTTTTTAGCAGTAAATTCAAGATGCTAATACCACCATGGTTCCCCTCAGTTTCCTTGACCTTCAGGGGTGGCCTGAATAATGAGTTTAAAGGAAGTGACTAGCTGTCATCGTGTTGTACATGGAAGATATTCCCTAAAAAGGTATGGGAAAAGATCATTCGAGTTCAGAAATTGATGTCTGAATTAAAGGAACAATGAATCTGCTGCTTAATTTGTTAGAATGGAATCAGAAAACCAATGACATTAATGTTGAAAGTTCCTCTTTCCACCAGATGCCTCCCTAGGGAGGCATGAGGGTGCCAGGGCCCTTGAAAAAACTGCCCAGGGAGGTTGTGGAGTTTCCTCTGGAGAGATTCCAAACCCCCCTGAATATTGTGGTCCTGGGCAAGCAGCTCTGGGTGACCCTGATGGATGACTAGTTGATCTCCGGAGGTCCCTTCCAACCCACACCATGCTGTGAGTCTGTGATTCATTTTGTCACATTTATACTTGAAACTTTAAGAGGATATGGTCCCAAAGGAGAAAGATAGATCTTTCAATTGCAAAACCTTTTTGAGTACATTTATAGCTTCTTTGAAAGTACAGTTTTGTGTTCGCTTGTCAACAAAACCTGTCAGGAAGACTTGTTGACAGAAGAAAGAGCCTATCTGGTTTCAAGGGTCACACTTGAGAATGCTTGTGGGTATGGATCTCACCTGAGAAATATGTGCCATGCAGCACCACAATTTGATTAGCCTGTCTTAAAGCTCAGATAAGATGCTAGATGAAGCCATTCACGCCAGTTCTTCATTAGTAGATGTGATTATAGTTATCATGCCTGAGTGTCATTTATTCTGTGGAGTAGAATTTTCTTAAGTACCAAGAATGTTTAAGAAACCCCAGATATATCATGATTGAATGGATTTTTCCAAATGAAATGTGATATTTTGCAGTTGAGCAGAAAAGGTGAACCTACAAACAACGTGAAAGGTCGCATTTATCTAAGTTATTGTTTGAATGATAGAACCTGAAATATTGAAGCACTCACTGAGAACCAGCAAGTGTTTATAATAAATGGTCACAGTGATTAAAGAGGTGGTTAAAGAGCCAAAGCCATGAAAAGATAAATATGACCGTTTCAATATTTATAACTAAATTCCGAATGCTCACACGTGCACTTATTTCAGAATAGGTGGACTGTCCCTTGAAAAAAAAAGTCTTTGGAAAACACAAAGATCCCTTGGAATGGATCTTTGAACAGAACATGCTACTTTGGAAGTCAAAGTCACTTACTTGTTTATAAGAGGAGATAGTGAATTTCAAAAGGCAGATGAGATGCTAGGAAAGGATCGAGTGCTAGGTCAATGTATGGCATGATGGAAGACGCAAATAGGCAACTTTTAAAGGGGGAGCTCCAAATGATAAACACTTTCTGCAGTAACGAGGAACAGACCTGTACTTGCAAAATTTCCTCTGTGCCATGAGATTTGGAGGAAGGTGTAGGCAAAAAGTTCTTGGGAGGTCTTGCTGGGAGGCATCTTAAAGCTCTCATTCAAGGTCAAGACTGAAATGCTGGTTTCAGAATTGGGGGTGCCTGAGGACAAGGACCACACAGGGCTCTGAAAACCAGAATGCAGAGCAAAATAAGGTTTGTTTTTTAATTGGATACTATTAAGAGGGCAGACCTTGGAAGAGAAACTTCCGATGTGAAGTGTGTGTGCTTTGTCACAAGGATATAAACTGAGATATTTTGAATAATTGGCACAGGGGAATTACATCCTGAACCAGCCATTGCTGCTGCATAAAAGTCATCAAATTATGCCCTTGAAAAGTTCTAAGTATCCACAACTTATTTCACTACTGTACAGCTGTAGTTCCTCTAATTCACTTCATGAATTCGAATGTAATTCTCACTTATGGGTATTGTAACATCATCTTTGTATTTGTATTGCTCTTCCAAGCCCTGGATACTCCAGGCTAAATCTGGCACTTTGCTACCAAGATTAATATTTTTCCAAGGTATATTGTGGATTTACCTTCTGATGAAGACATAATGAAATCTGGTGAATTTTTTTTCATATATGCTTACCATTTTTAATCATTTAAACATTTTTTTCATTTAAAGAATGTAATAATAATAATAATAATAATAATAATAATAATAAAGATGTTATTGAACAAAAAAAAAGAAATAAAAAAATAAGTAGAAACCAGTGCCCTTTTTGCCTATGGCTGACCAGAATACTCTTTCAGAAAAATCTGAACAATAATATAAAAAAAAAAAGTATCCCTGCCTATATTTGGAATCTTCTTCAAAAACACAGTTGTCCAAAGATCTTTCTAAACTAAGCGGGGAAAGAGTGGTACCTCCAGAAAGATGCTCACCATGCTGGAGATGAGTATCTCATTCTAGTGGTAATAGAGACACCCTGATAAATGCACAAGCCTGATAAATGCATATCAATTAAGCATTTGTTTTACTTACCTGGCAAGGACATCTAAGCCATTTGAGGCAAGACACCCCATCTGCCCCACCACTGTTCATGCAGGTGCTTAGATTTCCTACATGTTGTACCTTCCAGCCCTTTGCAGATGTACTTGATACCCCAACATATGTCATACATTCTTTGATACCTGTATTTAGGGAAGTGAAGCAAAGGCTAATTATCTGAAGTTAGCTGAGGTTAATTCTTGTTTTGGGGATCATGTTTAGCAAATTTCCCCCTTAATGTGTGGGGCTGCTATAAACAATTTAGTTTCATTTTCACATCCTTAACCTGTAACCATGCTTGGGCTAAATTGCTGACTTTGCCATCACTACACACATGAATAAGCTGAGCCTGTCTGTGTCTTAGCCTCACCCGTGTGAGGTTGAGACTCTCGCATCATCCTTCTTGTTTTGACATTAAGCTCTTTGGAGAGAAGATTGTCTTCTACAAGTTTCCACCTCACAGGTGAAGATCTTTCTCGAAATGATGAATGCAAAATTGTTAGATGTATTAGTATAAGGCTGGAAAATAATTAAGCAATATGAACAGAGTAGAAGCTTTTTTTTTTTTTTCCCTAGACCAGCCAGACTTCCTTTTACATCTTCATTATATTTCTATCAAGTTGATTAATATAAATATTCTATTTACTTTGCAAATTATTAACCTTCTGCCCCACATAGTTTCATTGAACAAGTCAGCTGGTGAGTTTGCAGGCCTAGTTGTAATTATCCTGTATTTACAGGAAAACAGTGTTTAAATACTGTCTATCCTGCTATTGTCTGGATGGGAAGAAAGTTATGCTCTTTCTGTTCCTAAGTACATAACTCATCTTTAATACTAGCCCATTCCACGTTTCTTGTTAAGAATATGAACACAGATAAAAAGACTGATGGATACCTATTGACTTAATATTCAAGTTAAGCAAAACAAAGGTATTTGTGCCATAGGAAAATACCAAGGAGCTTTGAAATGGGTTGTCATCTCCTAAATGAACAGGTGGTTCTCCAAATCTTCTCTTTGTAGAATCATAGAATAGTTTAAGTTGGAAAAGATCTCCCAGACCATGAAATCCAATCAACAGCCTAACACCGCCAATTCTACTTATGAATCATGTCCCTAAGCACCACATCTACAAGGTTTTTGAACACTTCTTGGGATGGTGATTCCAACACTTCCCTGTGCAGCCTGTTCCAATGTCACTCTTCCCTCAGCCTGCAGCATGGCATGGGGTTGTTTGTGACCCTAGTGCAGGACCTGGCATTCAGCCTTGTTGAACCTCATGCAATTGGCCTTGGCTCATTGATCCAGGAAGTGTGTTCCATTTCCTAGGACGAGGATCAAGCTTGGTTGGGCACCTCAAGTGGTTCTGGTACCACAGCATTCAGTCAACATTCACCTCTTGCTGTGCATTTAGAGGGGTGGCTTAAAGATGTGTGGAGCCTTAGGAAAATACGTTTTTACCTGCTGAACTCAATGGTTTCCTGATTTTTTGGTACAGGTCCCTTTTTTCAGATCATGCTTAGGTTTCAAAATCTAATTTGTTGTATAGCACAAGCCTCACTGACTCTTGTAACAGAAACCTGGTATTTAAGTAAATTAATTGCCAATTATTTCTAATGTGCAGCAAAGTATTTACAGGAAATTTGTATTGTTTTCTCGATCATCACTAAAATACTATTTAAGAAATCTAGCAGCCACTAATTTTAATTAGGAAGATATTATTCAGGACTGATAAAATACACGAGTAATAATATTTTTCTGTCATTCATAAAATGTATAAACCTTTGCATTTGATCTTTGAAGAGCTTTTTTCCTTCCGGATGTGCTCTTAAACTGCAACTTGGTGCTGCTTATTAATTTGATTAATAACCTGGTATGTTCATTTTATTGAATTTCTCCATTTTTGTACAGAATAGTCAGCTCTCTTATTCAGAAAAATGAGCTCATTTGAAAAAGTAAGAACTAATTTCAGCCGAATGCTTCCACAAGATCATTTCATAGACTGGTGCATGCCCTATTTCCAATGACTTAACAATCACATTAACTTTTTGCTGGCTCCATTGCATTGCTGGACAGGCTGAGAGGGTGATATAGAGATGTTTTTCATCTAAACCACAGTCCAGCAAAGCAGTTAAGCATAGGAACACCTTAAACATATCTATATCACTAAAATCTATCCAGCTTCTCATGTGCTTACTTTTATGTGTGCTTTGTTGGACCCCAGCCACAATTTACCAATCTGATAGATTGGGGCTTAGTAAAATGTATTGAAAGGAACCATCTCTGTGGATAAAACTAACAGTTTAAAAATGTGTTAACTATAAAATTACTAGAGTTTAATTTTGTCTATCATCATAGGGAAGGATATTAAAAAATCTTGCCACGATAGGCTGAGCAGTAATTCTTAGATGACTCTTTTCTCTACTTGCTTACCTTGAGGAGGGATGAGGCAAATCCAAATCTGCTAGTGCTTTATAGATCTTTTACTATAGCATCTCATCTTCTCCCTAACTTCACAGACCTCTCTCTACTCATGTAGATATCTCTCTTATTAATGAGGATTCACTGAATTCTCCTGAGCTTCCAAGCTGCCAGGCACGGAATCAGTGCACTGAAACAAAGAACAGGCTTAGCGGCAGCAGTTATCCAATCTTCTACTGCTTCAGCATGAACTACAGTGAAAGTAGGAACTCCATGAAGAAAACTGACATTTAAATAGGGTTGGAAATTTTTTATTCAAACCTATCCAATTTGAGTTAATTTCCAATGTTCTGGATGAGATCCATTTTATATGTTTTTAAGTGACCTACTGACTTCCAGCACTCAGTATGCACTGGATGTGTACAATGTTGTTTTGGTTTTTTTTTTTTCCCTGTGCTTCTGTTCCTCTGTGGACTGACTTAATTTAAACAGGCTTCTTGAATTTCACATAAGTATGTAGCAATAATGAAGTATGCAGTCAAGTAGCTTTAAGATAAATGGAAAAATATAAATGATTTTCACTACATGGGGATCAAACCCTGTGTAGAGCCTTGAGTTGTGCTCCAACAGTGAAAATACAGGACAGTACTAAAATCTATACTGATTTATATGCTGAATATTGGGTTTAAACCAGAGGGAATGGGAGAAAGCTTACAGAGAAGCACCCATAATATTATTCATAGATTCATAGAATGGTTTAGACTGGAAGGGACCTTAAGTATCATATATCCCCCTTCCGTGGGCAGGGACACCCTTCCACTAGACGAGTTCACCCAATGTCTCATCCAACCTGGCCTGAACACCTCCAGGTAGGGACCATTTATGATCTCCCTGGGCAACCTGTTCCAGTGTCTCACCATCCTCACTATAAAGAATTTCTTCCTAACAGCTAGTCTAAATCTACCCTCCTCAAGCTTAAAGCTGTTCCTTCTCATCCTATCACCACAAGACCTTGTAAAAAGTCCCTTCCTGGCTTTCTTACAGGGCTCCTTCAGATACTGATGTTCTACAGCACACAGACTGTAATGAAACTGGTTTTGTTTGTTTGGTTTGGTTTTTTTTCCTTTTGCTTTAATAGATCTTAGCCTTATATACATATTTGTAATTAGACAATTACATCTTCCAACCACCTGTACCTAAGAAAGTATCCTAAGGACTCCAAGACTGATAGGGTCATCATATCACTTTCTAGTATTTTTCTGAACTAATCTACAGCCTAGTTTTTTGTTTGCTTAAATGACTGGGTAAGCATTAGAAACAATGTGAGCTGGACTTAAAAATAAGCATGTGCTTTCTTTTGTAAGAAACAAGTACCAGGGCCACTCTGACTCTGGAGGTCAACCCTTTTCTTTCATCTGTTGATGTTCATTTCTCATTGGGCACACTCACTTGAGTTAGAATAATCTCATCAGTGCAGGTCACCTTTTGTGTCTGGGCAAGAAGGGGGACTTATGTGCTTGCTTCATGCTACAGTAGTTAGAGAGATGTTGACAAAGTTTGGCGTCTGGGTGACATGGAAACATGTGGCTCCTGTCTTCCGCATGCATGGTCAGACTGAAGCCTTGGGAGCTCTGACTGCAGAGGCAAACCAGGATTTTGCTCCACAGAGCCTCAAAAGATGTGACACTGTCAAGAGGATGTTACTTACAGACAGGATAAAACTGAAGAAGCAAAAGAGCCCCTTATGAACTGAAATCAACTTCTCCCCCTCCTGCTACATGTATTGTCTTTTATAATAAAGTTGTCGGGTTTACAGTAAAGTTTTTCTTAGTAGAGAAGCCTGGAAAATTCTGTTAGCAGAAGAGTGACCTCTTTTAGAGTGATTGAAAGGTTTAAACAAACTATACTTCACTACACCATAACTCATTATATTCCCATTTTATTTAATTTAAAGCAGTGTGGTTTATAATCAATGGAGTTCCTTTGCTGGAGAGAAGGGAGGTTTTCACTTCAGAACAAATACACAGCATTTTTTCATTTCCTTAATCTTGTGCTGTAGGTGGTCAGTTCCAACTCCTGCATTTGGCGCTGGGGCTTTGTTTAGTTTAAGGCCAAGTAAAACAGACAGAGAATAGCTAAATTGAAAAATTGAATTTAATATGTTAAGTATTACGCTGCAGTTTATATAACATCAGTGTTCCCCAGAGTTATATATGATTATTGTAATGTTCTTTGACAGAGATTGATATGAACCAGAAATGATTAAAGGGCAGGTAGAAACATTAGGTCTGCTCTTGGAGAAAAAGAAACAAAAGGCTGAAATAGGGTATAAAATTAATTTGGATGAGTAACACACTACTGCAGAGCTACAGTGATACAGTGACAGTGGCTACATGTGATGTGATATCATCATGACTGATTCATAGTTTGAGCCAGTAATGTCAGGATTACAAATGGCTCCTTGCGTTATGTGTGCTGCTGACACTGATACCATTTAGCTTCCTTTGCAGGAAGCAGTGAGAAGTATTTAGATAAGGAGAATAGTTTTTAATATTATTACATTATCTCAGGAATTTGGGAGTGCACAATGACAGGACCTTATTCAGTGGCACCTGATACACATACAGTTCAGAGATGATGTCTCAGACAACCGAGAATAAGGGCAAACATGCAATGCAGCAGTTAGATGCTCCTGTAGCACAGAACCCCTCTAGGAAAAAAACTATTGCCTGTTATTACAGTAGTGCACAGGCTAAGTTTTACAACATGAACTCAAGGCCACACCTTGAATACTGTGTCCAGTTCTGGGCCGCTCAATTCAAGAGAGATGTTGAGGAACTGGAATGTGTCCAGAGAAGAACGACAAAGCTGGTGAGTTGCCCAGAGCCCAAGCCCTGTGAGGAGAGGCTGAGGAAGCTGAAGTGTGCAGCCTGGAGAAGAGGCTCAGAGGTGACCTTGTTGCTGTCTACAACTACCTGAAAGGAGGTTGTAACCCGGTGAGGGTCGATCTCTTCTCCCAGGCAACCAGCAACAGAACAAGGGGACACAATCTCAAGCTGTGCCAGGGGAGGTATAAGCTGGTTATTAGGAGGAAGTTCTTCACAGAGAGACTGATTGGCATTGGAATGGGCTGCCCAGGAAGGTGGTGGAGTTGCCGTCCCTGGAGGTGTTCAAGAAAAGACTGGATGAGGCACTTAGTGCCATGGTCTGGTTAATTAGAAAGGGCTGGGTGATGGGTTGGACTGGATGACCTTGGAGGTTTCTTCCAACCTGGGTGATTCTATGATTAATCCACTCAGTGTTGGGTGGCAGTCTGCAGCCTTTCTTGCACTTAAGTTCTGCAGAACTTCACAGAAACACAGAATCATTGAGGCTGGAAAAGACCTCTGAGATCATCAATTCCAGCCTATAACCTAACACCACGACATCAGCTAAACTATGCTGCCAAGTGACGCAACCAAATTTTTCTTAAAGACCTCCAGGGATGGTCACTCCACTACCTCCCTGGGCAGTCCATTCCAGTGCCTAATTACCCTTTTCCATGAAGAAGTACTTCCTAATATCCAATATTGCACAGTTTGACATGCATTGGGAAAATGCAAAAAGACTTTGGTAGATCAAGCACTGTGGCTCGTTTCAGTGCCTTTGGAAGGCCAAGCCCTCATATGTAGAAAGCTACACTGATCTGTTGACTCTGATGTAACTGTAGTGCTTCCAAGAACTGAGAATCCAGTCCAGAGCATCTTGTATGATCTTTCTTTAACTGCCATACCAACACATGACCTTTCAACAGACAAGCTGTTCCTTTTAATAGGTAAGTCTGGTCCCTCCCTTGAGTCTAAGCAGCTGTAAACCTAAATCTGGTTTAATGGGGAAATGGAAAGTTGAGTCTTGCCTTTTCTTTTTTTTTTTTTTTCCCAAGGAGAAACTTAACATGATTCACTCCTTGAGTTTAGATGTCTGTCTCACAAAAATCCAACTATTCAGGAAGTTCTTAAACTCTAAGATGAAAATAAACTATTTTTTCCAAACTTACTAACAAGTGTGACTTTTGTCTCCAACTTTATGGCACCAGAACTGCAGCACATTATTTTATGTTATTACCTTAGACTCATAGAATGGTAAGGTTGGAAGGGACCTCAAGGATCATCTAGTTCCAACCCCCTGCCATAGGCAGGGACACCTCCCACTAGCACAGGTCACTCAAGGCCTCATCCAACCTGGCCTTGAACACCTCCAGGGAGGGAGCAGCCACAANGTTGAATTTCATGAGGTCGGCCTGGGCCCACCTCTCCATCCTGTCCAGGTCCCTCTGGATGGCATCCCTGCCCTCTGGCAAGACGACTGTGCCACCTTCTCCAATACTACTTTAAAACGAAGGCTCTAAGTTCATTTACTTGTAATTTGAAGACAAAACTTTGCAATACGTTCAACGAGAGGAAGACTGGGCCTAAGTTTTCTGTTTTGCCAGAATCACGAAACTGTTAAACGCTATAAAACCTTTATTTTATTAATTTTTTACATCTAAGCAGAATAAGTAGATGAGCAAATGACTTTTCCAGTTAGCCTAGAAAAACACTTGTCTTTTTAATATCTGAAAATGACAGCTTTGCAGTTCTGTTCTCATTTTATCCATCATTTTTAATTGCAGAGCAGAGTGCTACTTTCTCAACTGCTTGTAACTTCTGCGGCCATTTATTCCACTGCAAAAAGGTTGGAAAAGACACTACTCAATGCAGTTTAATTCTTGAACTGCCTATACTGTTTTTTTTTTTTTTTCTTTTTAAAAACTGATATTTATTTTACTCTCTGTGACTGATCTCTTTCTTAATGCTTATGGTTACAGAGAAAAGGAAAATTATGGTGCTGGTTAAAAATGTGGAAATTCATCATGCTTTTATTTTCCAATGCTCTCTGCTGAACTGCTGAATGAATAGAGTGTTATCCTCTTTCACTAAAATTCTGACAAGAAGCCTGCACTGGAGTCTAGGAAAATTATCATCCTGAAGAGCAATTTGTATCTCCAGAAATCATCAGTCTTGACACAGAGACAGAAACACCAACTAGCACAAGCAGAGCAGCATTTAAAAGTATCTGCTCTTGCCTGCCCAGAATCAAATGACTTTGGAATTTAAGCTTGAAAAATGAGAGGTTTCACTGCTGAAGAAAAAAAAAAAAATCACTACAGCGTAGTTCAGTGAAACAAATAGTGAAAAATACAGAAGGATATTTGCCATTCTCATCTTTACTGAATTAAATTCACATTACCTGATGATCTTGTCATATATGGGTATTTATTACAATTATTCTAATGATATGTAATGTGATACATAGCATATATGTAAGAGATCAGCAGATCTTTCTCTGCTCTTCCTCATGAGCAAGTTGTAGGCAGCAAATGAGGCAATCCCTCAATCACCTCTTCTCTAAGCTGAAGAAATGTATTATCCTCAGCTAGCCCTTGAAGGTATATAATCATAGAATAATTTTGGTTGAAAGAGATCTTTAAGACCATCAAGTCCAACCATTAACACAGTACTGTCAGTTCACCACTAACCCAAGTCACTCAGCACCACACCAACACAGCTTTCAAATCCCTCCAGGGATGGTGACTTCACCACTTCTCTGGGCAGCCTGTTCCAGGCCTGACAACCTTTTGGGAAAGATGTTTTTACAAATATCCAATCTAAAATTCCCCTGGCTCAACCCGAGGTCATTCCTCTTATCCTATCATTAAAATCAGGAACACTCATTCTTTCTCAGCTTTTGTTGTCCACTTTTGGATATATTTTTATAGCATTGCTGTATTGCAGAGTTCAAAACTGCACAGAGGTGGCTGCAGCAATGCTGTTTATAGTGGAATAACAGTGGTGAAAATACCTCCCCAAGATGTAGGACAATAGAGAATGACACTTTGAGCAATTTGTATCATAACTCACAGCAGGCTGAGCATACCTGTTAACTGCTGCCTCCAGACAATTATTGATGAACTAATGTTGTGTCATTGTTATCCTGCCATTTAGAATTCCTTTCTTCAAGATAAATCTCATCTTTGTTAAGTATAAAAAAACCCCAAACCAAACAAACAACAGATTTTTCTATTTAGTCAATGGATATGTTATGATAATGTGCTTAAAATTCACTCTAAGTCATTTTGTTGATGTCAGTATTATAAGATAGCCTATAAATGAAATTCTATTGTATTGTAAACCTGTCTGGGAGATCAATAGATATTATGAAGGACCAAACTAATTTATTTCACCTTCCTCTTAAATTAAAACCTAAGTGGCCTGAGGCTAGAGTGTTTAGTTGAAATAATCTTTAAAGAGATTTTTTTTTTAAATTACTATTAATTTTTTTTTTAAAAAAAGAAAGGAATAGCAGAAAGATTAATAGTAACTATTTTTAAGAAGTTACAGGATAACCATTTTATAGTAACAGAAATGTATGAGGGGAAAAAAGGAGATTGGTACTATGGCATTCTGTATATTATTTCTATTAGGTGCTAGGTCTCCTTGCATGTTAGTGCTGAGACACTCTTAAGTTATACTGGAAACACACCGAGCTAGGAATAGAAACTAAGGAAAAGAATGCCTTTATCTTAAGATATCTTGATTATTTCTTTCTACAGGATATCTGTTTCTGTCTCTTAGATTGAGATTTATTACAAGTATATAGGCATTTAAAGATGAAAGAATATGTCTGACTAAATATTCAAAAGCACTGTCTACCTAACTCCCACTGGCAGTCACAGCTATTCATTCTCATCAGGAGGATACACACTCCAACCTTGCAAACTCTTTCCAGGCACCCATCCTAGGTTCACTCTTTTTTTTCTTTCTAAGAAGCATAAATTCTTCCCCTTCATCCTAGAGGCTACAAAATTCAGTGCCATTTGATCCATGGAGAAAGTTTGCAGCCGCTCCAAAAAACAGACCCTTCCATTTCTAACACAGTTTTCTAGGGTTTTCTAACTAGCCATAGTACAACTGTTAGATATAAATCATGAGCAGATTATAAAGCCAGAGAGACTGCTACAGAACAATGATGTAAATTCTATTGTAGGGCTAAGTAGGTGACCCTCCCATTTAATGTATTTTTTGCTGCCTTTGAAAATCTTTTTGTGTCTATGGACTGAAAGCCAAGTGTGCAAAAGCTTTTGGAAAAATAAGACATTGATAAAATATTAATTTCTGGCTCAAGAAGTCAGGGTTTCTGTCTTTTACTCTCATCTTCTAAACTCCAGAGTAAATTTCTTAGAAATTATCCTGTCAAAACTTCATCAAAGTCAGTATTTGTTTTCAAAGTGTTCCAGTTTTGGCATAATATCAGTTGGAGCAGAAAACATTTCATTGAAAATATTCTGACTAGTTCCATAAATGTCACAATGTTCGTTAAGTACACATGCAACAGTAGCCGAATTAGCTGTCTGTTTACACACATCAAGTCATCTGAAGTATTATGAAGTCAAACAGGGCTCAAGGGTTGGTTGAATAACAATGTCATAAATTTTAGTAACCCTTGATCTTAACTTGATGCTCATTATAACATATGGCTGTGAACAAAACTAATTAGAACATCGGGAAATGGTCAGAACACAAATGAAAAGCGTTAGTGAAAAAAATCTGAAAGCACTTTGATTAACTTAGAATAATACATTAGTGTGACTGGCAAATTAAATTGCTAGCCAAGGCCTGACACAGTTTTTTTATGTGGAACTATAACATGATTGTTTATCAAATTAATTAATTTTCTATTGATAGCAATATTAGCTTTTAATTAAGACATGAGGATATAAAATAATTTAATACAAAGCTTTAGGAGTCACCATTCCTAACCCTCTACTCTTCTCATTATCAGAAACGGTTTTAATGAATATAATTATACTGCATTCATAGTAATGTTATATATATATATATATATATATATATATACACACACACATACAAACATATAAAAATTATTTTTGGGAGTATTTGGTAATTTATCCTGAGCATTTATTCCATCTCTCTGATCCTGTCTCTCCAGCTATGTGAAGGCATATAGGCTTTAGTTGGTATTTCTTTGCTGCATGACAGGGATGGAATGTGATGATGTTACAGAGAATGTGTAGAAATAAGATGGCCTGAAGAAACTGGAAGAGACTGACAGCAACTTTCTGCTCCAAACTACATACATGTCTTTACTTACTCTGCTATTTTAAACCAGCACCCTATGAAGTACCTCTGTATTTTGAAAGCTATATTGAAAAACTCTTTATCTATGCAGCACATCCTCTCAGAGCACCACTTCTCTGTAGATCCATTCTTTCAAGCTGACCAAGCACATTTCTTAATTCTTAGACATTTTTAAAAACATTGGTTTCCTAAACTGCTCACTCTGCTGAAAAAATGAGCATTTCATATCACTGTTATATACTGACTCAACTACTTAATTATAAGCACTGAAGGCTGACAGTTTTGGCTTGGATGTTTATCTGAAATAAATTAATTGCTTTCTTGGTTATGCAAAACAGGCTCAGGTTATAAAAAAACCCAAATCCTAAAGAACATTTTCTTTGGTTACCTTGTGCCTCAGTTCTGGCTCAACAATCAAACAAACAAAACCAAGCAATCCAACCAAATAAAACCAACTACTAAAAAAAGCCAGGACAATTGAGGAAGTTTAATCTAAATCTCAGGGAGTTGTTTGGCATCACAAAATTTCTGTTTGGGTTTCACTTTTGATGAAACACTGGACTGTCTAATTTTCATTGTTGAGGTGTACAGAAGCTGTGTACACAAATATATCAAACCTCAGATGTAAACACAATGTGTCTGCCAGTATATAGATCTTAACAGACCTGTCAAGTCTTAAGCACTGTGCATAAAATCTGAGGCACCTTGTCTGACTTTCCTCTGCTTCTGACGCTTGTAGCTCATGCCACTGGGAAGGCAGTGCTTGGTTGACAGTCAAATAAATTGAGCCAGCAATGTGCTCAGGTGGCCAAGAAAGTCAATGGCATCCTGGCTTGTATTAGAAACTTGGTGGCCAGCAGGAACAGGTATATGTTCACCCACCCTGTAATCAGCACTGGTGAGTTCACATCTTGAGTAGAGTGTTCAGTTCTGTCCCTCCATCAGTGTGAACTAATCATGTGTTGTTGTGATTTAAATTGAACTGGAACTAGTGCTCACAAAGTTTTGCAGCACACAGTCTAATGTTGTTTTAAATGATGTTGTGGTGAAAAGAGTGATCGGTCAAAATCTTCAGAAATCTAGCACAGGTAAAAGAGAATGTTTGCCTTTTTAATCATTATTGATGTGGTTTCTACACCAACAGTTTCTTTACATATATATCTTCTTTATATGATATTCAGCATAGTGTGATTAGTCATTAAGCATGTTTGTTAGGGGACAATTATGTGCAGGCTTTAATACCACTGGAGTTCTGGCAAGTGTAGGGCTTGGCTCCATCCCACTTTAGGTCTTCACTTAGGTTCTTGTGGAGTATAAAGTCTGAATAAATTAAAAAAAAAAAACAAAAACATATTTTTACTTTCCCCATTAACCCCATTTTGTAGAAGCTTAAGCAAAACTGTGTGGCTCAGACCCTTTGTGGAATATCTAATTTACATGAAGGACATTTTCATGTGAGAACTTAGATGAGCTAAAAACTGATTGATGCAATTCCTGTTCAGACATAGTAGAATTCCAATTGCACACCTGAAAAAACATATCATTTAATGATTTCTACAGTATTTCTGTACTACAAGAGGTTTTTCTATTAGTGAAAGCGCAGATACATTGGAGTATATAATAAACAGGAAATAAGCTACCCCACCCATTCCAAAAGAACTAATTAAGTCCTACAAGGAAAATAAATGTAAATAAAATATTGATTAAGAACTAAAAGGATTTTAATTATATTACTTTCAGAAATAATTTAATTTCAACTAAACAGACAACTGGGAGCAGATACTTTGCCGTAGCACTTTTTCAAATTGTTAATTAAAATTTCCAAGAGGAAATTCAAGTTTAGTGTCTGGATTTTAAAGATAAATAATGTTTGCCTCTTTTCATTATGAAGGTTTATGCAGTGCCAAAATGTAATATTGCATCTGCACTATTTTAGAAATAATCAGATAGCATGGATGCACTGTGGCTATAAAATAGTTTTAATTAAGAAAACTTGAACAGTTAAGTGTTGTTGTGGTTACATCTGTTATGTGTTTTCATATAGATTTCTGCACTGTTTAAGGAACTATCCAAAGATAACTGGTTTGGGTTTTGGGTTGGTTTTTTTTTTTTTTTTTTTGTTTTTTTTAAAGATGGTCTTGGTCATGTTCTGCACAGAGCAAATTCTATTCAGTTATTTGACTCGTCAGCTCAGTCTCTTCTCAGCAATGGCACTTTCTGAAGTTCACAGCATGTTCTCACAGACAGTTGCTGCTTCTAGCAGTGAGAACACTGATGGTTAGAGTTACTAGCAAGGGTTGGGACTCAGAAAGGCTCTTGCTTAGACTTCCTTGCAGAACAACGTCGCTGCTAATTTTTGGGTACCATGATGGGGTGCAGTACGTAAGAGTTGCTACCTTCAGGGAGGAGAGGACAGGAGAGTTGACCCTAAATTGACCAGCAAGGGATTCCTTTCCATGGACATCATATTCAGGATAAAGCTCAGAGTCAAACTTCTTCTTCAATGAGGCATCTGTCCATTCTGCCTCCGGTCCTATTTTGTATGTTTCTAAACTCAATTCCTGAATTCATCTTCTGAATTCAGTTGCCTTCTGCCACTGAGTCCAGTCTGGTGATGCCACAACATCAATGATGACTGTGGCGTAAATACCATCAAGGGATTTGGCTTGTTATTGATTTTATATATATTTGTATCTATTTATTTTTATGGCTATTATTTTTATTGAATTTGGTTTAGGTTTGGTTTTTGGTTTTGTTGGTTGTTTGTTTTTTTATTTTTTTTTTCCTTAATCCATCAGTCTCTCCCCCTAATTGCCTTTCTCTTTTGGGAAAGGAGAGGGGTTTATTAAGAGTCTCTCATTTATTTAGTGGCTGGCCCAGCTCTAACCCTTGACAAAGATAAAAACAGTTATTGTGATGCAGCACTCATTGTGTGCCCATTGCCACTGAGTGGCAATTTTACTGTTTATTGGAAAAGTGATTAATCCAGTTCTTTATTTGCATGAGACCTGAACCAAAACCCAGGGAAGTAAATGGAAATTACTCATCACTTTATAATTTTGTATAGTGCTTGGCTTTCAGTGTTGTTTCCCATTTTACAGCACATTATTTATTAGACTTCTGATGGCCTACATATACACTACCAAATGGAATGGGACTACAGTAATAAAGATGCACAACATTTGAAAAATGTCTCTGAAGAAACTTTCACAATCATAAATTCTTTACAGATTCTTTATGCAGCTGAATTAAACTCCTTCGCCCTCTGTGACTGTAGAGGGGTAGAAAAGTATCAAATTAAAGCAGAAAGCATGCTATTGACCTACCTGTCTAAACACATGTGTGAGCAGGTCGGATTTATGGACGAGAAAGATGGCCCATTCCTTCCAACAATTTATTGCTATATTTCCCCCAAAATTAATACAATTAAATTAAAATAATAATCTACTGAAACAAGCTGCCTATAGAGATGGTACCTGTCCCACCCCTGAAATAATTCCAGGTCAGGTTGGATGGGGCTCTGAGCAACCTGATCACTGCAGAAGGGTTGATTAGAACACTTTCAAAGGCCCTTTCCAACTGAAACTATTAAATTATTCTGTGACTCAGGAGTAGTGGAAGAGAGTTCTCCTTATGCCAGGACACGGGACTGGAACATATGCTGGGAAGACAAGAAGATAGAGAACCAGTCTGAAGAAAATTGTGACACAAAGGGCTCATGTTCACCCTTAGCCAAACCTCTCTTGAGCTGTCATGGGTAGGCAGGTCAGGAAGCATGTGGCATACCATATATATGTATTTTGAAACTGTTTCCCTAAAAATTGTGCAATTCATGTCTATGCTGTGTCAATTTGCCTGTCCAGTCCTCCTTGCAAATTCTGAAGCAGTTTTAAGTAACTTTTCAAACAACTTGACAAGTAGGTTGGGGGAGATTCAAAATACAAAGTTCAGAAGGGTAGACAGAAATGCTGTTAGAGCCCCTAACCTGCAGCACAGTTTGACAAATTGCTGGATGATAGATAAAACACTCAGTATTGCTGTGACTCCTGCAGTCCATAAAAGCTTTGGTCTAGGCTCGCTTTTCCTAGACATAAGAAACATTCATTTGACCAAACTAGATCACCACTGTGCTAATTATGCAACCCATAAAATCCTCCACACCTAGTACTTTTGCCAGAGCAACCTTTAGAAATAAAACCACCTCCTCTGTGTAGGCATGAAAGATTAAAATTTGGTTGGTCAGAATATGAAGGCTACATCCTCAGCTACCCTTTCTATAGCTTGATGCCTCTTTTGACTTTGAAGTGGGTCTATTTAAGCTCCTCCATATATACACAGAATGATCTGTGAGGATGAAAGACAAGATGAAACTAGAGTCTGCAAGTAATGCCTTAAAGAACAAGGGATGTAGAAGAGATGCACTAATAATATTCACCATTAATCATTCCAGCTCAGTATACCTACATGAAAAACATGTGTTTGTATATTTACACAAGTGTGTAAAGAGTGTGGAGACAGCTCACTGTTTGTTTGGTATATTGAGTGCACATTTGGCTACAACACAAGTAAATGAGAATGACGTTGACACATGATGTGTGAGCTAAAGGGAGTGTTTGAACTGCTGGATGTCCAGTGATGTATGGAGAGCCAGAGCTGACATTTACAAATGCAAGTTCTATATTCTGTTTTCCTTTCTTGACCCTGTCAAGCAACCCTTTCAGCATCCAGGAAAGAGGAAGAAGAGACAGGATGCTGATAAGCAAACTGTACTTGCCTGCCTTTGGTGGGCCCCAGTCCACACTTTTAATCTTTCTCTGCCTCCCTTTGCCTAAGCTTTCCATACCTGGAAAGCCATATCAAACCTGGCATAAAAATACATAAGATATTGCTCGTATTTCATTATGTGGAGTTTTAGTATAAAATGTTTTACTCCTGTAAGTCATGTCCATCAAAGTAAGGGAATATTGCTGTAAATTGGTCTTAGCCCAGTTTAGTATCTTGCTTACCATTAAAATCAAAGACAGTTGTGCACTTAGATTTACTTATTTTGATCTGGACAACAGTGCAGCACTCTTCACTCTGATTTACATATATATAAAATAATATACTTAAGTTTCTAACTGTTAGAACAGGAAAACAATGCTCTATTAGTTGGTGAGAGGATGAATAAGCCTGAAATAGTGAGATTTTCAGATCCTGCAGTTAATCAGAACACATGACTAGGCCAGACAGATGGTGATTACCAGAAATGAAGATCATAGTACTTCAAGAAGTGCTCAGCAGTAAATGATACAGTGCAGTTCTCATTTTGTCCTTTGAACCTGATCAACTATAGTATGAAGAACCATCGGAGGGGCATGCAACATATATTCCTCACTCAAACTTCAAACATGAATATCATTCTCCCAGGGGCAATCTACATTTAAGAGTCGTACAGCTGATTTTTGATCTGTCCAAATGGAAAAAGCTATCTAAATATTGGTGTATTTTACTCTAGAGCAAGTGTCTTGTTATTAAAAAATGTGGCTCTAAGGGATAACAAAATAAAACCCCCACAATCCTATCAATCAGTGCACAAAGCCTACAGAACATCATCATTTATAAAATACACTGTATTTATTAGAGTATTTGCTTTGTAATTTTGAAGAAACTTCATTTCTTACTTAGTTGCTGATTCTGTCCCTCCATTAACAGAGGCTGATGAATATGTATGTTTGCAATTTCCTTTGAAATCTGCACAGAGAGCAGGAGTGAACCCTAAATTCAAATAAATCACTGCAAAGACTCAGTGGCTGACAAGTATGTCTTGCCTGAATGTGCCTGGTTGCTTGCACATGTGTCTACTCAGTCATCTGGCTGACAAGGTATCATCTTAACAGCACAAAAAAGACAGCCTTTAAACTGTGACCCAGATGTGGACTTTCCATAGAGGCATTTCATTTCATGAACTTCTTTTTGAGGTGAAGAGAGCATGGCTGCCAAAAGAAAAAGGAGGGGAAAAAAATGTGGCTGACATCAGTGGCAGAATATATATCCCATATTCCCTGAGGTTTGTCATAAGATTTTTGTTCTTTGTTGTGAGTCGGATGAATCCTACAAAGAAAGTTTCAATCAGGGCAGACTTTTGTTAAAACTGTTCGCCACCATTTCCACCGCTTTAGCTGTTTTCTTTCTAAAAGGAACTTAATGATTGATTCCGATGTATCAAAACAGCAAAAGTATATCGAACTCTTGAGGGAGAGTACAACAAGCACTTAGGTGAGGCAGGTTTTTATCCAAACATTGCCTTATTTTCCTTTTTCTGTGATACATGTGTTTTTTAATTTTGTCTCTCAGCAGCTTTGTCTCTCAGCAGCTTTGTCTCTCATCTTGGCCATACTGCTAAGGTGACTTAAGTCTAGAAGGAGACATTACTGTCGCATGCAGTAGCCATGATCTACCTCATCATGTATTTGCATTCACTATTCTGAGCCAAGGAGGTGAGTTACACCTCTTTTAAAGCATCCATCCTTAAAACTCTTTAAACTGGGAATGGGAGAAGTACCACTGCTATATGTACGCCTGGAAATAACCAGTCTTTCTGTAGCTCAGTTGTGTCCCAGTTCTTGAGAAAATCCTTGTGCTGGTTTGAGGC
>WBNM01002919.1:9805-153981 GCA_013399055.1 Ramphastos sulfuratus
GCTGGAGGTGAGGAGAAAGTTCTTCACTGAGAGAGTCATTCCCCACTGGAATGGGCTGCCCAGGGAGGTGGTGGAGTCACCGTCCCTGGAGGTGTTCAAGGCACGTTTGGACGTGGCACTTGGTGCCATGGTCTAGTCTTGAGGTCTGTGGTAATGGGTTGGACTTGATGATCTTTGAGGTCTCTTCCAACCTTGCTATACTGTGATACTGTGATAGAACAGGATGTTCCACCACAACACAAGGAGACACTTCTTTACGGTGAGGGTGATAGAGCACTGGAACAGGCTGCCCAGAGAGGCTGTGGAGGTTCCTTCTCTGGAGACTTTCAAAACCTGCCTGGAAGCATTCTGTGTGACCTGCCTTGGGTGATCCTGCTTTGGCAGGGGAATTGGACTCTGGAGGTCCCTTCCAACCCCCAATATTCTGTGATTCTGTGAAAGACATTGTACTATAGGTACCTGGTTAACATCTCTCTGTGATTTGAGAGACCATGTCCCAACCTGCCAAAAGGACCCCAACTTCTGTGGTCCATGTGTTGCATCTGCCACAGAAGACCCTGCTGGGATGTACACGAGACATCAAACACTTGGATTAAGCCTGTGAGACCTCATGGGATACAAGTTGTGACGATATCTTTCTCCTTTAGTTCTTAACTCTCTCTCTCTAAATATTCCTCAGCTTTTTCTTCCCATTTTCCCTCTGCTCCAGTCCAAATAAGCATCCTTAACGTGGAAGTGACTGAGAGTTTTCCTTGGCTCTAATAATCCCAAGTCATCAGCTGTTTGGTGTTTGTTTGGTTTAGTTAACTCCAAGGAAATTTTTTAATCTAGTCCTAAAGGAATAGTTCTGTTAGCTCAGTTGTAGAAAAGAAGACAAATTCTGCTGAAGTTTGCTGGAATGGCAACAGATTTAACCTCCTCTGATTTCAGTGAAGTCACATTGATCTTATCCTAGTGCAAAGAATTTCAGAATTAGGATCTTCTAGTAGCATAGCTAATATTCTACTTTGTGCAGGGTCATCATGCAATATGAATCACGAAGTTACACCGATGCAAGGCATGGCATAGGCACACGTATAGACCACATACTCCAGTGTTTTTTAGCGCTTGATTAAGAGCTGATCTTGAACGTAATGCCATGAAAACTGTCGATCAGCTGCACTTCGTGCCATGACTGTTACTTGTTTTAATAATATGTTCAGCAGTTGTGTGTCTAGCCACCACCTATCCAGAGGTATCCAGGAGGAAGGTGAAAGAATTGCAATCTATGTGATAATGTCCATCACCAGTAAGGTAACTCATCTGTTTCCTTGAAATGAACATGTAGGAGGCAGGAAAGGGGACTGCACAGTGGGTTACCTGTGAGAAACTTAGTATTTCCCTTAAATTATATACTTCTTTGCCTACTACATACAAAAAATTGGCACTGCCGTGGCAGATCATTCCTAATAAAGAAATATCGAACTGATATGAATACAGGCTGGGTGGTGAGACACTGGCACAGGTTGCCCAGGGAGGTTGTGGCTACTCCCTCCCTGGAGGTGTTCAAAGCCAGGTTGGACGAGGCCTTGAGTAACCTGTACTAGTGGGAGGTGTCCCTGCCTATGGCAGGGGGTTGGAACTAGATGATCCTTGAGGTCCCTTCCAACCTTACCATTCTATGATTCTATGATTCTATAGTTAGAAACACTTTTCTATTTCTGGTTGTCCAGATTTGTAGTGACAGGTGTGTTATCCCTGCAGGAAAATACAGAAAAAAACCCAAACAGTGAGGTCACTCATTTTCACAATTCTCTTCTGGTAAAAATAACTGCTTAACCTGTAAGAACACAGAAGCCCTTCAGCTGAACCACAGTGACAGCCCTATTGCATGTGCAGCTTCATCATCTGTGGCTTCTCCTCAGTAAAGGAAAAGATTGACATCTCTTCTCCTAGACACATCATATAATACATGCTCTTATATTCCAAAGTGCATCCATTCTGGACTTTATTAATCATAACAAAAATGAAGAAGCTAAATTAACACTTTAATTCCATGTGTTACATGTAATCTAGATCTCTGCAACAGTGCCTTTCTTCTTCTGTAGGAGAATTTTTTTTGATATTTCTAATTCATAGTGTCTTTTACTATCTTAAACATGATAAACCTGGGTATTATGCATGACTAGACCTGACTAGGGGAAAAGAGTCTGACTTTGTGAGCGTTCATTGCTGCTGGATGAGTGAGTGAAAATGTAAATAATGGAAAAATATTTCTATTCTGTTTAGGCTGGATGATTCTTTTCATTTTTTCCCTGCAGATCATGTTTACCTCATTTTTTTTGACAGTTAAAAGCACAGTATCTTAGAAATTAAATATACAAACATAGATTAAATACATGACTGAAATACACAAACATCAAGAGATGCTAAGAATCACAGAACGCTAGGGGTCTGAAGGGACTGCCAGAGATCATCCAACCCAACCCCCCCCCCCCCGCCAAAGCAGGATCACCTAGGGCAGGTCACCCAGGAGCACATCCAGGTGGGTTTTGAAAGTCTCCAGAGAAGGAGACTCCACGTTCTCTCTGGGCAACCTGGTCCAGTATTCCATCACATTCACCATAAAGAAGTGTCTCCTTGTGTTGAGGTGGAACCTCCTGTGTTATAGCTGGTACCCCTTGTTCTGTGTCCTATCACTGAGTACCTTCATCTTGACACCCACTCCACCGATATTTATAGATGTTGGTATGATCCCCTCTCAGCTGTCTCTTCTCTAGACTGAACAGCCCCAGGTCTCGCAATGGCTATTAATATGATTAATTGGCACCTGGCTATTTTTCTCAGTATTCTACAGTTGGGAGAGAGACCTGTCTTTGAGTTTTGGAAACTTTTGGAAACTGTAACCTCTTCAGCTCTGGGTAGTCTGCTTAAAGGGTGTTAAAAGGCTCTGGGCTGTCTACTTCAAGGCTGTACTGAGGAGCAATGAGTATGGCAGTGCTTAGGCTCCTCGTAATGGTCAGGAGGCTCAGCCTGTACAAATGTCACCTTTGTGATGGTGAACGTGAAAGCATGACCTCTGTGGTTGTCCTAGACCACACATCAGAAAGCTTTGGTGTCCCTAGCAGACTGTTGTGGTCCTAGGCAGGGTTTGTAGGAACTCTGAATTTGATATATTGGAAGTTTGCAAATCACTGATGTTTACAGAGAAATACTGTGTTTGTCCTGTTGATACCACTTTGATGTGCCTATTTTACTGATTTATTTCTATAATTTTTAAGATATCTGGAAAATTCATTAGGAGGACTGAAAAATGTTAGCAGCTCTCCTTTCTTCTTTCCACCCACAGGTGCCCCATGATATGCCAGCTGTGTGTGGATTGTTTTCTATCATTATTAAGTTGTGATTGCACAGTATTTCCATTTTTGCTGGTTCTGCACCTCCCCATTGTTTAACTCCGTAACATTGTGTTTCTAGAATAATTAATGTGATATTTTCAGGAATATTTTCCAGTTTTCTGTTCCCAGGGATCCCCAAAGTTAGGGGTGGCTGGAGTAAATCTTTGGGGTTTGTAGCACAAACTGGGAATATATTTCATAGGACTGTATAGATGTTAATCAGAAACAGAGTTCTAACAAGATGATTTTCTGAATAACTGTTTACAGTCTGACTGCCAGACATAGAGTCTTGGGCTTTTAAAAGCTTCATATATCCCTTCAGCTATGAATCATTAGCAGTCAGGCTTTGCTGGAAGGTAGCATTGTTTTTGGTTCGACACCAGCAGCTTTCTGTAGGACCCACAGAGGAGCTTTGAATTTTTTGTTATCACTTGTTTTTTTAGGTTTTCGGCTTGAAACTGCAGAGACTTTATTAATGTCCTGTCTCTTTTAAACAACAGATAATCATTCATCAGCATTCTTTGCAGCAACCAGTTCTGTAGAGTGTCTAAAAATGTTTGTAACATTTTCATGAGTTTCTAATCTAATTTCCACATCCTGTTTTCCCACAGCACTTATCTGCTCCAGTGAAATTGTTCAAGGGAATTCCATAATCATTAACTCTCTATCTGCATTTCCATTATGACTCTTCTTTCCAGAAATGGAAGGAGGACTGAAAAATTCATCCAATGCTGAGGATTCTCTTTCTTTTGGCTACAGACATTTGTTTAGAAACATTAAAACCCTAGCGGCGTTATGTCCCACCCAGGAATGGCAGAAGCAATGAACCCTGGCTTCGTTCGTTGCTACATTCTTTTTGTATCTGCTACCAAAATGGAGTGGAACAGACTTTGAAATTACATCAGACTTAATGTGACATGCCATTCATATCACATCATCAGGGATGATATTATGCAAGAATACCAAATAAAACATCAGATAACGTTGCATAGCAGCTGTAAGACTTGGTGCATTTAAAAACTAGCCTCCAAGTCTATTTCACGAAAGGCAAAGTGCTGCCTTTTAAGCACACTGAAGTGCTGTTCATAACAGCCAGTAAAGCCATGGAAAATTTTATTTCCACATCATTGCCACTCCTATTGTTTTTATCTCTCATCTGCCTCTTTCATCTTTTCCATTGATTAACACGCACTCGTGTTTCAGGTTTAGACGTGTTGGCAGTTCCCTGTATGAAAAGGTTACACTGTTAAGTTGCAGGGATTTCCTCTAATTATCCTATTTTTTGTTAAACTGGTGAAAATCAAGGGTTATGAAATTTTGCTTCTAACCCCAGAAATAAATTATTTTGCCTTTTAAACTTGCATACTATGAGGAAGACCATGTCTGTTTTTAATGATGATTCTGCTATTTTCTGTTTATGCTAAGGATTTTTTTATAAACATACATGCCATGTTTAGAGAAGCAGGAGGTTTTGTTAGTTCTTACCCCTAACAAGGAATATTAGACCTTGAAATTGAAGTAAATATATAAATATTTAATTTAATATATGAAAAGGCACCTGGTTGCTGTCCATGGAATAAATGGGAACAATTAACTTGGGTTGCATTTAGGTTTTAGTTCAAAAGGTTGGTAAAATAACTAATGGAGATGTTTTAGGATTAACTATCCGTACATGACATTTATGAAGTTGGACTTGTTTTCCAAGACATTTTCAATGTTAATCTTTAACAACCCTGTAACTCAGATAATATACTAATGTAAACATAATGCCAGCCAGTAGAATAAAAGCGCTGAGTATATTGTGAAGTACCTAACTAATATTTATAAATTAATGCTAGGTATTATCTAGTTTGAAATTACTTTTAGCTGAGATTTTTTTATGTCTCACCTCTATCTTGCATGTCAAGAGTTAGAGAAAAAAAAAATTGTAAGGACAAGCAGTTTGGTTTTGCTTGAAGGTCTATGAGGTAAATGGACCTTATGGGCATTAAACAGGTGTGTCTCACTGATCTTACTGTGCAAATAACTGATAATTCCCCTAATACTTTCCATTTGACTCCTTACAGGGATGACCAAATTTAAAAACAAGCATTTGACTGGACTCTTTTATCCAGCAGTTTCTAGATGAAGGATGGCTTAAGCTTGCGTATCCTCCAGTGAATGCACTAGGAATTATGTACAATTTATAAATTAGAGTGAACCTCATTATTCCAGTTTCTGGAACTGTTCTCAATGTGTAGAAACACAAATTGTAGGCATATGAGAACTCGGTTCGGTCTGTTTTAATAAATGAGGCCTGCAAACATTCAAATAGCATTTACTTGGTTTTCCTGTTCACTAGTCTGTCCATTCAAGAGTAAACAGAAACAAAGATGTTACTTAAAAGGGAATAATTTAGAGAAAGAACCAACAATGTTGAATGGATTTTTTTTCACTTCATAAGCTTCAAGTTTAGCAGGAAATTTCTCTGTTATGGTAGTTACAATGAGTTTTAAATTAATCTAAGTAATAAAATAAACAATGTATGCTGTAAAAATCATTGCACCTGTTCTATGCTGATAAAACAACTATTATTCATATAACTAGTCTTATGCAGGATCTGGATGTTAGCATATGGCCAGTTTTTGCATGGAAGTGATTACAGGATGGGACTCAGGTCTTACAGACAGCGTTTTCTCCTAGGGACGAGTAGAGTTTTTTGTATGCATCCTGATAATCAGAGGAGAAAGTGTGAGGTTGTAATCGCACTATTTTGTGGTGGCCACAGCATCAGGTACCAGTTGGAAAGACAGCACATCTTAAAAAAATGGGAACTGTAATTCTCAATCTTATGAGTATCCTCCTTATTTAACCTAGACAAAATATTTACTGCTTTTCTTGAGTGGACCTTATATTTATCCCTCTTTGTAGACACTTTAAAGGGCCTTCCTTAATAGTAATGCAGGAGGACCCCTTAGTCTTAACTAAAGGATTTTCCCAGATTTGTTCTCTGGAGGAATATGGTCTCAGTTTCTATACAAAAGCAGTAGCTGGTAGTAGAAGTGTGGGTCATTCCGTAGTTTCTAGTGATTGTCGAATGACACCAAACTGTGTGGAGTGGCTGACGCACCGGAAGGCTGTTCTGCCATTCAGCGAGACTTGGACAGGCTGGAGGGTTGGGCAGGAAGAAATTTAATGAAATTCAACAAGGACAAGTGTAGAGTCTTGGACCTGGGAAAGAACAACCCCAGGTATCAGCACAGTTTGGGGACTGACTTGCTGGAAGGCAGCGAAGGGGAAAAGGATCTGGGGGTCCTAGTGGATGGGAGGTTGACCATGAGCCAGCAATGTGCTCTTGTGGCCAGGAGGGCAAATGCCATTCTGGGGTGTGTTAAAAGGGCTGTGGCTAGTATGTTGAGAGAGGTTCTCCTGCCCCTCTACTCTGCCCTGGTGAGGCTGCATCTGGAGAATTGTGTCCAGTTCTGGGCCCCCCAGTTCAAGAGGGACATGGAACTGCTTGAGAGAGTCCAGTGCAGAGCCATAAAGATGATTAAGGGAAAGGAAGATCTCTCTTATGAGGAGAGACTGAGGGAGCTGTGGCTTTTTAGCTTGGAGAAGAGGAGACTGAGAGGTGACCTCATCAATGTTTATAAATATGTAAAGGGTGAGTGCCAGGAGGATGGAGCCAGGCTTTGCTTGGTGATGGTCAATGACAGGATAAGGAAACTGAGGCATAGGAAGTTTAATTTAAACATGAGGAGGATTTTTTTCACTGTGAGGGTGACGGAACACTGGAACAGGCTGCCCAGGGAGGTTGTGGAATCTCCCTCTCTGGAGATACTCAAAACCTGCCTGGACACATTCCTGTGTGATGAGGTATAGGTGATCCTACTCTGGCATGGGGGTTGGACTAGATGATCTTTTGAGGTCCCTTCCAGCCCCTGACATTCTGTGATTCTGTGATCTCAGAGCTAGCAAAAGTCTGTGTTGTGTTATCATTCAAGACTGGAGGGTTTCTGTTATTCATATTACTAGGGGGTTAAACCCGTAGCTGTTTTTTCTCATCCAGAACTGCAGTAATTGAAGCATCATTTGTAGCCAAACATTCCAGAGAATAACACCAAAGGGTTTTTGTCACTGTGCTGTGCATAGGCACTTCACAGGTGAAAACAAGGTAGAGTAGACTCTATGGCCAAGACATGGCACCAGTCTATTTGTTTCAAAGAACCTAAGTTTGTTCTTTCCACAACTTTTGATACAGGTCAGTGATTCCATTAATGTCACCTGATAAGCAAGCCTTTATAAATTAATGATCACATGCCCTTGGAAACCCAGTCCTTGTTTTAATTTAAAACAGAAGTTCTTTAATTCTAGGAGGGTTTTTTCACCCACTGATTTGAAGCAGTTGACTATGTATTAACTTTCTGCCAGTGTAGTTCCAGAGTGCATTCTGGAAAAGATCAAATCCAGTGTTAATCGCTAGGTATGATATACTAAATCATTTGATTGCGATCTGCTGATTGGCAAGATACAGTATGTTTTTCCAAAACCAGCTAAAAGCCAACACACATAAGGAATCAGAGCATTAGGATCTCTGACTTTTATAACAGCATTTCTAGTATGAAACAGTGAAAATTCCCTGTCTTCACTATTGCTCTCCATATTTCAGCCTGGATGCTAATAGGGTGGGAAAGGCTACTACATAAGAAAATGTAAATATGGAGTTTGTGCTCCTTCTGCATTTTATAAAAACTGCTTTTGTATCAATAATTATAATTAAAGATGGTTTAATCCTTTCAGGAGAATTAGTAGTTTTCATAGATTCACAGAATGGTTTAGATTGGAAGGGACCTCAAAGATCATCCAGTACCAACCTCCCTGCCATGGGCAGGGACACCTCCCACTAGAACAGGTCGCTAAAGGCCTCATCCAACCTGGCCCTGAATGCTTCTAGAGAAGGGGCATCCTCGGCATCCCTGGGCAACCTGCTCCAGTGTCTCACTACCCTAACTGTAAAGAATGTCTTCCTAATATCCAGTCTAGATCTGCTCTCCTCAAGCTTCAAACCATTCCCTCACTGCAAGCCCTTGTAAAAAGTTCCTCCCCATCTTACATGTAGCCCCCTTCAAGGCAACCCCTTTTCTGGCGTCTTCTCTTATCCAGGCTGAACAGCCCCAACTCTCTCAACTTGTCCCCACAGAGGAAGTGCTTCAGTCCTCTGATCATCTTCATAGCCCTCCCCTGATCATCTTCATAGACCCCCCTCCAACAGTTTCATGTCCTTCTTGTGCTGGGGACACCAGAACTGGATGCAGTGCTCCAGGTAGGGTCTCACCAGAGCAGAGCAGAGGGGCAGAATCCCTTCCTTTGTCTTGCCAGTGACATCCTCTTGATGCAGACCACCACACTGTTGCCTTCTTGGCTGCCAGTGACAATTGCTGGGTCACTGTGAGTTTTTTATCAACTGGCAACCCCAATTCCTTCTCCTTGAGACCACTTTCAAGCCACTCCTCACCCAGCTTGTATTTGTGCTTGGGATTGCCTCAACCCGGGAGTATAATCTGGATCATAGCATCTATGAAAGTACCAGTCTACCAGTGTGCTTGAGGCATACATGTAGGCATGTATAGCTGTGACTTTTCCATGTACTTGAAAATGTATGCTAGTCTCAGTAGGTTTATCTGTTCTTAAGGAGGGAACACTATAAGGCTATTTTAAAGGAAAAACCTGAGTAATAATGTATGATTTAATTTTATAAATCTACAACCTCAAATCCTTAGTGATTAGGGGGGATTAATTTTCATTAGACCTGTCTTTTGCATAGAGACAGTTAAGCCTTCTAAGAGGCTGGGGTGGGAAAGTGAAGTCAGTGTTTCTGACAAGAAAACTTGGGCACAGAGATTGTTCCATTCATGTCATGTAGAAATCTAGTCAGATTTCTAGGTCTGTTTCACACACACATGCAATGCAGAAAGCACTGTATCAGACCTGAAATTCTGAGTTATTTGGATAGAATTGAAGGGATCAGATGCAGCTTTTTGATACAAACCTTAAGACTGATAAACTCAATAGTAGTCATGTGTGTATAATGGATAAGTGCAGCACAACACTGAGGGATACTCAGTGTCCTGAGTTTACTACAAAGTGAGCTTACTCTAGGATGTTCACTATCTCCCTATTGGACTTCTAGTCCATATTACACATCAGCAGGAAAAATTGGCATTGTAAGAACCAACACCATACCTCATTAGTTGCCAAGGACACTAAAACCCAGTACATTCAGACAAATCTCAACCTGACCCCTTCAGGAGGTGGAAGTGCTATTTTAAATCTCCTAAAGTGGAAGTTTTTAAATTTGAAATTAGTTGAGTTTCATCTCCCCTCAACACCCCACCCTCACATTTTCAATGTGGGGCTTGGTTTTTTTTGGTTTGGGTTCCCCCTTACCCCCCGCCAGGGTCTATGGCTATTCTTTTGTATTCCACACCTAGACTTTATGACTGGTAAGAGATGGGGCAGTGTGACTTCTTACTGTCTGTATCTTCTTAATGCTCAGCATGAATTCTCAAAAAAATAAAAGAAGCAGCATTATACAGCCAGCATCAATCTGGTGTATTTTTCTGGCTGTAATGTTAAATATACTGAACAATTCTAATGTCTCTCGAATCTCATTTATTCTGTTGATTGCTTGTGAAAAATGAGGAACACAGGAGCTGAATCTCTCAGTTCAAGTTATAAGTAGTGTTCTATTATATATTTACAGGCTCATAAAAAAAAAACAATCAAATCCCAGACTGCTCTGAGAATGGGACAAAATTGAGAATGCAGTTATGAAATTAGGCCTTACACTTTTCAAAGTAGCTCCTTGTTTACTAAATGGACTTTCCAGTCCTTGATCATATTCATATTCATTTATGCTTGACAGTGTTTTATTAAAAACTTGAAGGGTATGGAAGTTAGTGTTGTAAATCTGGTCTGCAGGCAAGGAAAATACATGTAGTTTGGAAAGCCAGCCTGGAAACCTGGGTTAAAAAGGCAGAGTAAAAGGGATGCACAACCAAATGTGTACAAATCTCTCACAAGTGGTGAACCTAACTGGAGATTAGAAAATGGTCATGTTTCATGTCAAGGTACTGAGATGCCAAATATTCCTTCTTACTAAGCAGCCGGGTCCTTATTACAGCCATGCTGCTTGCCACACCTAATTCTGTGAGGTGCAGTCTTTCTAGATCTCACTTAAACTGAGCTCTGAATACCTTATGCAATGGGTTCTTCAGAAAGATGCTTTCAGAGTGCACAGGCAGGTTCAAAATACAGTTCTTACAGCAATTTCCTGTGTAAGGAATTGATGGGACAATAGATCCTTTTATGAGGCTCTGTTTGACTACAGAAATGAGCAATTGTTCACATTATGTTTAATAAATCCCTTGACACCCTGTTAAAAGGACCTATGTTTAGCCGAAGTCTTGGCATGAATGTACTTACAGAGGTTTAATGACCTTTCACTTTTTGAGGTGTTCTTTATTTAAACTAATGAAAATGAGCTCCACTTAAAAGGCTTTTAAATGCTGATTAAAAATTAAATCAGCTCTTCATTATCCCCAGGTGGCCTTGTTCTAAGAGCAGTAATTCACAGAGAGTCAAGCAAGTAGTCTTTTTTAATGTAGCTAGATCATGAGTTGCGAGAACTTTATTAGAGCTGTGTATTAATCACCAAACTTTCAACTTCTAATGGGTCTGTAAACACAGGACTTCATTTCTGTCCTCTGCTTGTTAAAAATATGGAAGAAAATGAGGCATATTTCTGAAGATTCCCTGTGGCATGTACAGCAGAAATGTAAACAACTGTGGTGTTTTTCAAATAAACAAAATACTTAGCTAGTGGCTGCCATCACATTAGCAATAATAAACTGAGAAAGTAGCTGTAGAAAGTCCACTTTGCATAGTTGATTATGTTTCTCTAGGACTGGAAAAAGTTTTGGGAACATTTACAGTACACAGTACACTGTACTGTACAGTGCATTGGCCTGGGATTTAACCAGTTAAACATGGTGTAAAATGATAAGAAGTCTTCAAGCTTATGAAGTATAAATTATCTGAAAAGCAGGGTCACTGCTTGAACACAAAGGTTGTTTTACAGAATTTTTCATGTACTTTTTAGTTACAAAATTTCACTCGATAGAGAACTTCCTGATCTTGAAATGCAAGTTTAACTAGTAAAGAGATATACTGGGACAGAGCAGAATATTCATAGTCACTTTGAAAAAAGATAAGAGAGTGCATTTTTGAGAGCACCTAAAGAAAAGAAACAGTGTTATACGATACAAAGCTCTGAGTTCCACCATAGATGTTGATTTTTTTAGAGGCCACAGAACTCTGTTACTTGTAGTAAAATGAAGGTTGCTGTGTAAAATACATTGCAGAGTATTAGGGGAGCGAGGTCTCTTCCAACCTGGTTGATTCTATGATTCTATGTTTCTATGCAGCAATGTTAACCTTGTTTCTGATGCAGCAGGAAGGGTGAAAAAAATCAATCCTTTGTCAGCCAAAATGTTTGAAATTACCTGCTTTGAACTAGGGCCTTGCCTCCTATTCTTGTCTAGCATAGATACCTGTTAATTTGCAGAGTAGCTGCTTTAGGGATGCACTAGAAGTGCATTCTGATATTTCCACATTGTTTGGAAAGTCTGGCATAACTGAGTAGAGTCCCAAATGGCTGCAAGGGAAACTGTCTCAGTGCTAGTAGCCAGTTATTACTGCTGTGACCCTTGCTCTTGAATGCTTCATCTGGTAAAACTTGTAGTTGGCCAAGATGTTCTTATTCCCAGGTTTCTGAACAGGAGCAGAAGAAGCTGCCCTGGTGGTATTATGAAGACAGGATTGCAGAGACATGAATGTGTCCTGCTAACCTGTGGGGGTACTTTCTGCAGTCACACTCACGCGCCTTTTACCTCGTGACTTTCTAATGGGTTTTGGAATTGGGCACATGACACCAGGGAATGCAGCATGTGTGTCTGAGATAATGAGCAAACATCCCTAAACAGGATGCCTGGCTGGAGAAGCATTCAGACTTTGACCAGTGAAACTTCAATTTCCGACCCGCCCTCAGGTTAAAAGAAGCTATTTTATTTCTGTCCTCATTGGTGAAGGAACAATGATTTAATCATAGCATAAGATTCAGCTATAAATGTCAAATTCTAGGAATCTTTCTGCTCCAATACTAATGCAAAACAGATTGTAATACAGTGGTAACTGCATGTCTAAAATAATGAAAGCACTGATGTTTTAAAGGATATCCTTGGCTGATAGCTGTATGTAATTATCTAAAGTAATTGGAAGAAAGTTATTTTCCAAGGTAAGGAGTATTCCTCCTAAAAACTCCTACTGTTCCCACTGGTGAAGCAGCTTCACTACTGTCTGTGGTAGAAATGTATTTGTAGAAGGAACAGTGCAAAAATTCACAAATCTGGAAAAGTGTATTTAAAAGTACATGGATAGGGTAACTCTGTCTGCATACATTAGTATTGCATGCAATGTGGTACATGCAGCAGAGCTCTTACTCCATTCTTCTACCTGTCATGCAATGTTATTAATTTTTAGCACATGTATAGCAGCCCATAGGAAGAGCTGTAGCTGTGCCTTTTAGGACAAATACAGAGAAACAGCAGATGTACATGCAGTAATAAATAAAGAACATAGCAAAATAGTTTCACCTTGAAATCCATTCCCTCCTCCCTGACTTGTAGANTATAAGAAACTGTCACTTCCTGATCAAAGAAATGCTTTATATTCCCTCTCCTCCCCGGAAACAACATAATTAGTTTCCAGCAGAAGGAATATCTCTACAGAGAGGTCAGAACTGTTTAGCAGGGGAAAGAAATTTAACAGGCTCGGAAAGACTGGGAATGAGAAAATATTACAGCAAAGACTTGTGTTTTGCACAGTATATCTAAAATCAGCAGTCAGAGGTATGCTGTTCTTCCCTCTCAGGAGGAGCTTTGGTGCTGTTTTACAGTTGGAGGGCGCTGTTGTTCTCATTGTTAGCAATATTTTAGAAACACTTCAGTGCAGATGGGGATACCCCTCCAGAAATGGATTTTTTGTTTTTCCTCAATAGTAAAGACTTTGTAATTAGTTTTGGTGTGTATTTTTGACTTTGTTACATGAGAGCATTGCTAAATGAAAATTATTCCTGCCCCTTGGCATAAATCCAAATGTCTTGTGCTTTCAAGTGCTCATTGTTAGTGTGTCCTGCTCTGATGTGCCTTGTTTACTTACAGGAATAAATCAGTGGTTCATGTGAAGCATGTCAGCTCTCTAGATGATCTATCAGGGCAGTTAGGAACTGGTCTTATTTCAGCTCTCTGTACTGTCAATCTAAATAGAGCATTCTCAGTCTCATTTAGATGTCAGATACAATCTAGTAAAAGTAGCACAAAACTGTTTAGATTTATTCATCCTTCTCTATGCAGTAAATTAGTCTAGTTAGAACGTGGTGCTGCCCTAAGGACATTTTAAGCTAAGCCTGAGTGTTTACCTGAACAAGGACTGGGATGTACAGACTAGAGTGTATCAGACCAGTTACAGCAGCTCTGCTGGCAGGTGATAACTTGTTTAGTGCCTGTGACTTCACTGCTTACAGTTGAATGTCTCTTGCAGATTTAGCCCCAAATGTGATGCCACATCCTGCCTAAAGTTAGAAGGTTTTCTTTTCATCCTTCTGTTCTTTTGCATGTATTCAGTGCTTGTTTCAGTGTTTATACTTGGAAACAGTTTTGTCTAGAAGCACATTCTTGATTTATGAGTTATGTCTTCCTTTAAACAATGTCTTATTCCTGTACATGAAAAACTAATTACACTTGAAAAGCTGGTGCAACAATTAGAGCCTTAAAACAATTATTTAGTTCAGGCATCTAGAAGAAGATGTGAGACTGAGATCTAAACCCACCCTAGTCAAGCCTTCTGGGTTTACCATTTGTGTTCTTGAAGTAAACTTTACTGGACAAAGGGATTATGAGGTGTCAAAAAACATTTACATGTGTGCTTTGAAATACATGCAACCATCATTCAAATACGCTTAAAGAATATTCCTTTTCCAAGCAGTTTATTATTATTGCATAGGGAACACTGAACTAGGTATTGTTACTGGTACTGGGGAAAGTAATAAAGAATTATTGCCAGTGGTTTTATAATCAAATCTTGAAAATTAATTACTTTGGGTAGACCTTAAATTTAACTTTATTTAGCAGCAAGTAATATGTGTATCAGGAAAGAACATTTCCATTTCACTAGTTAGTTGATTTAAGAGTCAGAAATTCTTTGAGGAATGGCACAAACACAAGTGATATTCCGAAGTGGTAGAATCTACATTTACAGCTCTCATTTTGCAGAAAGGTACGCAGAACCTTACATATTCGAGTTCCTCTGTGCCTGAGCAGGCTCCAGGATAAAAAAAAGTATTGTTTCCAAATTCCATTTTGACTTAATCTCAGAAGATTGCCTATTGTAAAGGGTTAACCCTCCTGGGTCAGGGGAGTAGTCTGAACTTGACCCCAGGCCCTCCTGACTCCTCCCTGAGGATGGTCCACCTGACGCCAGGTGTAATGGTTAGCCCACTCCTACTTCCTGTCTCTGGTCCCTATAAAAACAGAGAAACTGCCTGCCTGCCAGCAATGCCTTTGGTCCTGCTGTTCCTGTTTGGACCACATGGCCACCCTACCGCTTGGTGGACTCCCCTTCCTGAACCTACCTCCATCCATTGTTATCAATCTAGATATATATTTGTACCTTGTTTCCCTTCCCTATACCTTTTGTAACTCCCCTACCTACCTTAAACACCTTTTGTATTTATTGTTAAAGGGGTTTTTTTAACTTCCAAATCAAAGCAATGCTATTCTTCAAGTGATTTTTTTTACCCCTTTCACTCTCTCTCTACATCTAATTCCTTTCTTTCCAAAAGGGGGGAGAGAGGAAGGCTTATTATTATTACTGTACTGGTTCTGTTAGCTATATATATTTTGAGGCTCTGGGAAGATTAAACTAGAACCAACACACCTATGGAGAACTCTTTTTGAAAAGACAGAATAAGAGTAGGTTGATGTTGCCTGAACAGGCTCTTGTATCCCAAACCAGTGCTGTTTTGTTGGGTTTTGTCATTGCCAGCATGGAAGATAAAGGCCTTATGATAGAAGCTGTTGTTGGCCTTAAAAAAAAAATAAATTCCTGAGAGCACAAAAAGGATCTTGTGATGAAACTCCCCAAGTGAAGGTGTGAGCACTTGTGCCTGGAAGAACTGAAAAATGGTATTTTAAATAGGTCGGGCTATTTATATTACTGTAGGCAAACACATCCTCAAGGTTTCCTTTGGAAAATTCTACAGAAAAATATATCTTGTTGCTGTGGAATAAATTTAGCCTCATGAAGTAGTTGTGAAGTCAAGCCCAGAACACTGAAACAGAGAGGGTGTGGAAGAAAGCTGCAAACTTTATTCTTCAGAGGGGAAATAGGGATAAGATAGTGCTGATGGGACTGCTAGTAGCCCTTAGGCCACAGACTCAGACTAGAATTTGTCTAAAATTACTTTGTCATAATACATGCTATGTGGTCACTGAGTCATAGATTCATAGAATCATAGGATGGTTTGGGTTGGAAGGGCCCTCCAAAGATCATCTAGTCCAATCCCCCTGCAGCAAGCAGGGACATCCTTCACAAGATCAAGTTGCTCAGAGCCTTGTCAAGCCAGGCTTTGACTATTTCCAGGGATGAGGGCCTCAACTACTTCCCTGGGCAGCCTGTTCCAGTTCCATCGCCCTCATAGTAAAGAACTTGTTCCAATCTACATCTACTCTTCTCTAACTTCAAACCTCGTCCTATCATTACAGGCCTTTGTAAACAGTCCCTCTCCAGCCTACTTGTAGGCTCAGCATTCTTGTAGCCCTCAATATTGTTTTGTGATTGCCTTAAACGTTAGCTCGAGATACTGTTGTCTGGATAGCAAAGAGACTGTTGCCTGAAAGAGATGCTCTCCTTAGCTGAATGTTTTAACATCAACATGGAATGTTCCTTCAAGTTCCAGTGAGTGACTTGCTGTCTCCCTCTGCTTCTCTTATGTATGTGTGATCAGTTAGGGTCGAAGAAAGACTGAGTAAATAGTTCTATCTATCCTTGATAATGCAGGAATGCTCCTCCAGTGCTTGGGAGGGAATGTTCAGCCTGGATCTTTCTGAAGCAGATTCTCAACATGCCAGAAGGATGGCTAATTGACAAGACACAGCAAATATCCAACACACCAACCCATTTTTATAGCTTATACTACAAAAATCTGTATTTGTTTCTGCAAGCTCATGAATTTAATTCATTCAGAGACTGGCTTGTTTGCTGTCTTTGTGTTTGTTACTCAATCAATGTCAATATAAATTTCCAATACTGCTGTAGAAGCATCTATAAGCTATCCTGTAAATGCAGAACAAATCACTAAATAATATTCTTTCATCCATCAATCTAGTAGTAGGTTGAGAAGATGTACTGTTGGTATCTTAGGGAATGTCAAGGCGGTATTCTCATGAAAAAATAATTTCTGTCACACATCAAGTACAAGGATACACTATGCCTGTACAAATGCAATATGGGCTATTGTTATGAGTTACAAAAAAACAAACTCACATGAACTTGAGTACTTAGTCACTTGAAGACCAGAAATAGTTTTATTGCTCATTCAGAACAAACCAAGCAAAGATACGGAGAGTCAGCCAACCTTTAATCCTCATAAAAGAAAGGTGACTTACAATAACAAAACATCTTTGCAAAGGTGTTTTCCCTCACTGTTCATCAGCTTGGAGATGTATCAGCAATTATCAGCAATTCTTTTCACGCTCCAGACTTTCTCCTGAATAAGCCGGTATCCCATTTCAGTTTTCTGCTAAATAATTTGCCTTCATAAGTTATGTGTGTGTCTGTAGGATTGAACCACTTCCTATTTTGGAAATACTGCAGCAGCTGATGCTTTTGTCTGCTTCAATCAGCTTGCACATACAGGCCAAGAAAGCCAAAGTGTGTAAGGATATGTGGATGTTTACTTGCCTTACCTTACAGAAATCACTGTAATCTGCATTTCAGGGCTTGAAACTGAGGTTTCTCCAACAGCTTGGATATGGGCACAAGAAGAGAAATATCAATTAATCTCACATTTTCTAATACTGTTTTGAACATTTATCCTTGAAAGTTCAAAACTCCTTGTGAGGATTCTCTAGACATAAAAACCCTACAGTGTGGCTTTTTCACAAAGAAAGCTTTTATGTTCTTCAAATCTTGTGGAAATATGAAAGCACTCCAAATGTAGAATTTCAAAGAATTTCGAAGTAGTGCTGAACACACTTTATATTAAATGTTTTAGCTGAAATTTATGGCTATAAATTTATGACCTCTTAAACATGATACTAGAGTCTAGGCATGCATAATTAAAACAACAGTGTTAATGCTGACAAACTAAAAACATCTGTACCTAAAGTATAGGAAAATATCATTAGGGTTATGTTTTGGCTGCAGTCTTTCAAGATGCTTGAAGTTCCTTGCACTCTCTCCCTAATGAAGTGTAAACCTGCTTATTCAATCAAAGGTTTATCAAGATGTGGTTCCACACCAGTTTTAAACCCACCACAGGAAGTCAGTGGAATTTTACTAAATCTCTACTGAAAGGTCTTCATGTAGTTACATTCCCTGATGATTAGTTTCCTGACCTTCTCTTAAGCTAGGGAATTTATTGAGGAACTAGTCCTTTCTTACTCCCTTTGGTGGCAGATGTTCTGGCCTCAATTATATTTTTCCATAAACCCCTCTCCTACTGTCTGTTTACAATGAACAGAATTCTAGGCTGGGGGGCCCAACTGGAAAGGGGAACAAATATCAAGCAGAGTTCATTTTTGATTGTGGGTACAATTATGGATCGAGTAATGCTTCCTATGGCTTTCATGAAATCATGCTGATTCCTAACACCTGCTCTGCTCATTCAAGCAATTAACACATTAGATGTTTATCATCTATTCTCTCAAATTAATTAATTAAGTTGCTGCTTGATGTGGAAGCTTAGACCATTAATGTATTGGCAGTGTTAATATTTAATAATGTAAGGCATACTGAGGAAGAGGGAAATCAATATTTGTGCAGTGTTTTCCGTCATTTAAGAGACCTATAAAATTTTTGCTCTTTTGTATGTGTGCACGGGTGGTACTAAAGGTAACTGAAACAAGTGGATTGGCTGGATACTAAAATTAGGCTCTCAGTTTTATAGTTATTTTGTTCTAGGTGTTCTTTTCATACTGGTAGCAGGAACTTAGACTACCTGCCTTCTGTAATATAATTAACATGTTTAAAATGTCAGAAATCCTTCTTTGAAAAGGGAAAGTCTTTCTCCTGCAAAATTTCCTGGTCTTGATAAACTCTCAAGACTTTTGGGACTAAAATTGAGGAATCACTGTCTGGCATACACATATTTTTCAGGGAAAACATTTTTTAAAAGTGCAGAAGGAAGAGGATAAAAATCCAGTAACATATGAGGAAAGCTTTGAGGCTGAAATCAGATTTGTTTACTTTCAGCAACTAAATAATCATCAGTTTGTCTTGAGAGTAGTCTGTGTAGATGAAGTGTTCATTTCTCATATATTCAGTCTTCCATAATGTAGCTGTTGTGCAGGAATTCTATCTTCCTGATCATAAGAATTCACAATGTGTAGCATGCTGGATGTGGATGAACTCTGTGTTTTCTTGCGTGCTGAGGACTTTGAAGTTAAGTTGGAATGAAAGTCTGTGAATGTACTGAATTGTAGTGAATGGGAAAGGAAATACATGCTACCATCTGACAATGAAAAAAATCAACAAACTCTTGCCTTTGCAGCATTGTTTTGGGTGTCTTTGAGTTCAGAACCATCCTAAAGATAAAAGAAAATTATTTTTCAGGTTGTTGTAATCCTTGTAAAAGATGAAAACTGAGAAAGGAGGCAATCATCTATCTACTGTTCCTTACATTAAAAAAAAAATGGTTGTGTACCTCTTTCTACCATAATGCTATGAATATCCGTGAAATTGCACCTAATGACAAGACAGAGGAACATCTACTCTTTAGAAGGGACCTACATAAGTGTTCATAATCTGAAGGAACTGGCAGGCAGGAGACTGAAAGAGTTACTATATACCAAATCCTGCAAAGCTGAAACTGTGAAGTCAGTCATTCTATTAAACTAGCTTGGATTTGTCATTGCTGCAATCCACAGTTGGAGGACTTACCTATTGCCTACTTAGCATCTAGAAAGCTAGCCAAACACCTTTGGGGATAGACATCATCTGGTTTGCTGCTTTTGGGATCTGGAGAATTTGGAATTTGGACTGACTTAATCAGGACATTTGTGGGAAGTCAGCCAGGACCTATGGAAGAGCTGTCCAAATACTTCCACAGGCCAGATTTACAGACACTAGCTGGAATGTGTTTATTGATTTTGTTTTGTTTTATGATGGATCCTTGGAGTAGCAAAGAGCTAGTACATTGTATACCAGTGGTAGATTTATTTCTATATCAATTGCACTAATGCATCTTTTAAAATTTGAGGTTTAATATTCCTAATAATTAAAAATAGGAGAGTAATATTTCAAATAGAAAAGCAAACAAACAAACAAATAAAAACCCCAAAAAAGCCTCTTAAAGCACTATTAGAAGGAGTCAAGGGTGCAACAGAACTTTTACTTTGACCAGAGCTGGTCAACTATTCTGAGTACTGCTCTGGCAAAATAAGGTTGCTGCAGTAGAGATGTGGAGCTGGACTGGTTTTTGGCTCCTCTGTAGAAAAGTTAACTCAGCAAAAAGTTCAGTTTTGGAATCATTAAATACTGGTAACGCTCAATGAATGGCTCTGTCTTTTCCTCTCAAAGCAGGAGTGAAATGTCAGATGTTGAAATTAAATATTTTAGCAGTCAGGCAAAAATAAACTTTATTTCAAAAAACATTGCACTTCTCTGTGTGGCTTGTCTAAGATCTGTGTCCACTGATTTACCAGACTGGACCTTACCTTTCCGTCTCTGTGGAATGGCTTCTCGTATATTGCTGTATAGATCTCTGGTAACCTTCAGGAAGATGAATTCAGGCTTGTATCAGTCTCTTAAAAGCATTGTCTGCATTTCCAGACTACATTGTTGCCTGCTCAGGAATCGCTTCCCATTGCAAATTATTAGGCCTGTGACATGGGGTGTAACATTTCAGTTGATTCTTAAAGAGATCTCCAAACAGCGTATGGTGGTTTGAGAGTTCCCCCCCTGCCCAACCCAAGATTCACCAGGCTAACTCAGGTGGCTGGAAGTTAAGGATGAATGATGATACTTTACAGTGTAGCGCAAATTTACAATACACAATATATATGGATATTTACAGCTATATACAAGTTAAAAGTAATACAGAAATTCAAAATCCCTCCCAAACAGCCAGACTGCCCAAAAGGGCTCCAAACTAACTCCCCTCCTTCTTCCCATCCCCTCCTTTATCTCAGAAGGCTTGCATGCAGGAGTGAGATGCAGAAAGCCTACAAGAGGTTAGAAGGAGAATGGTTAGATCGGGGTACACAGATTGCAAGCAGCAGCCAGAGACTGGGAAACTTTATTGTTTCTTGGTTTTTATATCTCTAAACAAAACCCATGGGTGATACAGACATCACTATTATATTCTTTTCATAGCCAATGATCTAATTTCTCTCATTAAAATATTCCAATTAGCCTCAAACCAGCACACACCAGCATATGGAAAATTACTTATTTCCCTGAGTCTGTGATTAAAAACCAAAGGAACTTTTCACAGTTTCTTAAAATACATCTGGTTACTTAACTTTTGGGTGTCTGACTTTGCTTCTGAGTGTCATGGAATGATTAAAAAAATTGCCTTCTGGGATCGCCAGGGTGTGATAACACTGATCACAATAATTGGGCCTTACACCCAAGAAATATTTTTACTTAGTGTGATGTTTTGGGACTTACCTGCCCCCTCCCCCCCTCTATGAAAATCACCCAGACTAGACTCAGCTGGCTGGAAGTTAAGGAATAAAGCTATATTTACAACTTAGCACAATTTACAAGCACATACATATATACACAATATACACAAATATTTACAGAAATATACAAGTTAAAGGTAGTACAGAAACACAACACCCCTCCCGGAATTCAGAGTTCCCAGGAGGGGCTCCCAACCACCCTTCCACCTTCTTTCCACCCTTCTACCTTATCCCAGGGTCTGCCTTATGTGCAAGGTGAGTTTGGAGGATCGGCAAGGGGGGTTAGAAGCAGAATGATTAGTTGGATTAACAGCAGAAGCCCAAGGAGAAAACACACTGACTCTGACAGAGAGAGACTCTCTCTTATCTATGTTTGTGTCCTTGTTTTTATACATCTCAGCAAGCCTATGAGTGAAGTAGACATCACCACTGTTTTCACAGCCTATAATCCGTTTTTTCTCATTAAAATATTCCAATTAGCCTCAAACCAGCACACTTAGAAATTTGCTTTGTAGAGTACACAACTTCTACATCAGATTTCCTGTAACCACCAGGAAACCTACACTCTCCTTCACTGTTTGTGATCTGCATGTTAAGTTTTTCAGTGACTGTCCTGCTGAACTGATTTGAGATGAGGAGGTGACAATATATGAGTTGCTAGTCTTTCATCTTTCATCAGGAAACAGTTGGAGGGAGAAAATGGAGTGCAGTCTATTAATGGAATTGAAGCTGACATGAAGGGAGCTTGCAAGCAGCTTTTGTGTATGAGTACCAGTTTTCTTTAAAGTAATCTTCATGGGTACAGAGATTGGCAGTTGTCCTGTTGGCTCTGGACCAGTGAGACTAGTATATAATACATTTCTAGTAAAAACATTTCTCTAGAAGGTGCATGAGACAATAAGAAATAGAAGTATGTGTTGGATGCTGAAGGCCCACTGGCACCTAGGAGGCCTTCTTAGTGTTGAACAGGCAGCAAACAGTGAGGTAGCAGAGGTACCTAAGCTTGTTTCAACATGTAAGTATTCCTTTCACACAGAGACTGGCTCGCTAATGGGGAACCAGAGCCAAAAGGATCAAACATTTTTCCAATTGTTGAGCTTGGACATTTCTACTTATCTCTGACAAAATCACTGCTTAGTTTCTTCGCTTTTAGGTTCTGCTCAGAACTCCAAGTACATTCAGGGCAGAGTACTGTGAAAGGTTAGAGAGGTCCTTTTGATTTCCAGTCTGACTAACTCAAGCTACTGAGCAGCATTAAATCAGCCTCTCTCAGAGCTATGCTCTGATTCTGGGAATGAATGAATCCAACTGAAATTAATGGTCCTTACCAATGTGGGACTGGCTGAAGGACTGCATGTTCACATAACGATCTTCTGCTTAGAGACAACAATTGCACCAGTTTCTCACAGAGGTAAAGGGAGTGGGAGATACCTAACAGATGTGAATGCTTTACAAGTAGCATATATTTTATGTATTTGTTTTAGGGTGATGAATGCATTCGTTTGTGTGTGTTAGCCACATTTCATTTTAGACATGTGGTGTATGGTATCTCACATATTACATGATTGCATGTAAAAATGCTGTACACTGACAACTAGGATCACAAACTGGGTGTATATACTGATCATCTCTGAATTACATTAATTAGATCTAGAATCAGAATCATATGTGTGGAGCATGTATATAACTCTGGAAGTCAAATGTATTTTTATGTAGTTTCACAGGTTTGCTTGTCCCCTAGGAACTATAACTTTATGCAAAATATAATTGCTCTGTGATTTTTCTTTTTTCTTTTTCTTTTTTTTTGTCAGCCCTGTTAGTGAGGCTACTATAAAGAATACATTACTAACTCAGTGTTCCTCCCTGCACCCACAATCTGAGAGAACTGAAAATGGCGTTGATGATAATGTGAATAGACACATTAGTCCCTGATTATTTTGTCATCGTTACTTTAACAACATATGGAACCATTGTGCCAGATAGCTGATACAATTTTGAGTGCGGCTTAAAGAGCAGGAAAACACTTATCATTCTTTTTTTTCTCTGATATGAAGAGCTACTACTCTTATAGGACTACTGGTCGAAGTAATGTGCAGTGTAGGTGTAATCTTTACCCTGCCCTGTCTTCTCTGCTGCTATTCACAAGCCAGGGTGGCAGGTTCCTCAGCTGCCCTTGCAACACGTCCGCTGCCTGCCCTCATAGGTAAACAGCAACAGCACAGTGCTCCTTACAGGGTGGTTTTAGTTCCCAGTGCCATCTAGTGGTCTTCATCCTGAAAATAACGGGAGAAAGAGACAGGAATTTAATTTTTCCATGTAATTTCCCACTTGGTGAATTCTTCCTATGTGAAATGGTTAAGAAACCGTAATAGGTGTTGGTCTAAGCTCAGAAACAGACTCAAAAAGCCTCCCTTTTCATACCCATGCACACTGCACACTCCTCTGCTGTTGTGTAGGCCCTGAGGTAGTACTGGGATTAGGCAAAGGCCAAAGGAATGGGAAACTGGAGGGATCAGAAGCATCTCAGAGTGCCTCAGGGAGTGTTTACTTTCGGCACAGTGCGATGGTGTCTCCATGCACTCCTTTTATCCTTGTCTTATTCTTTGTTAGCACCTAAAAGGTAAGCTAGCTGGGGAAAAAAAATGGTCTGGGCGTCGCCTATTTTCCTTTACTGGAAAATTTTAATGCACTTGTTTTACCTGATGAAGCAAACAGCAAGAAAAACACTACTCTTCCTCCTGCTCTTACCCCTCCCTCCCACTCCTTCTGCCAAGTCCTCTTCTAAAAGCTCGCTTTTATATCTCACAGGCATATGTTTCAATTTTCACTTGCTGGGTGTGATATTTGGTAACATACGGATGAATCATATTAATAACTTACTGAATCAAAACATAAACACTCAATAATTGCTAGATGTGCTATAGCCTTTATTCTTGTGGTAGCACCTGTCCACTCTTCATCACACTGTGCTGTTTACTGCACCTGGGCTTTTCTCAAATGCATTAGATCTAGAAACCTCATCAGATCTGGCTCCAGCAGGAATATCTCTCTACTCTGATTTCCTGAAGTGAATTTCCATTTTAGGCCAAGAAAGGGCTATGAAAATCCTTTAACACAAACCATCTGATGAGTCTCTTTTTAGAGCAACAAGCAAAGAAAAGTGTGGGATCCATTTAAGTAATATTTTTACTTCCAAAATAAAATATTGGCAAAATATAATCAAAATGTTAAAAAAAACAAACACTGAAACTGTGTCAACATAACCACATCTGCTATAACCAATATGGGACTATTACTCTGCTGTAAATTGCTATTGCTTTCCAAGACATAGAACATGATGAAATTGGTCTCCAGATGAGACTGGAGTCATCTTATCTCATATGACCAAGTCAGTAGTCCTAGCCTACAGTAATTCTATAATTTTGCCTGCATAAAATCCTCTTGATAGAATAAAGTCATTCTCAGATCTTACTCACAATGAAATTTCATCCTCTTCTAAGTCTCCCCTCACTCTTTCATGGCCTAGATGGCACAGAACTAATTCTCCAGTAGAAATTCAGTGACTAATTCCTCCATGTGTGGTAAGAACAAAGAATTTCCTCAGAAACACTTGACTTCTATTGGATTAGGTACTCCTTCACTGTCCAGGAAAGCAACCTTTAGTCTATGTCCCCATTCTGGTTAGTCTTTTCCTAGCTGACCAGATTGTTCTTAAGAGCAGCTGGACAGGAAACCCTACAGCACTTATCCCTGCTGATGCTGAGAAAAAGGCAGGAGCCAAGTGTTTGGTGCATTAATACTTACAGATGTAATGTACATGATTTTTCACCAACAAGTAAATATTAAATTATTATTCTAGAACAGACAAGGTATGTAAGAGAATACATGAGCCATCTGAGAACCTAGAAGGGCAGTCAGCCCCTGTGGAAATAGAATCCTAACCCTGAGTCAGCTTGGAGTCTGTTTCCCAGGTGACAAATCAGGAGAAAGAATAGACAGATCCAACGTAGTGTATTTTAGATGAGGGAAGCTGTTCTGAGAAGAACAAGATGGCAGTTCTGCTGGGTATCTAAAGGCAATATGGGTTATTGCTGTTCTGATTTTTGCAGGATGGAGTTGCTATGTCCTTTTACTTGATGATGATTTACTCACAAAGTAAGCTATGGTACACATCGTTCTGCTGATGAGAGGCAGAGCCAGGATGGTTCCATACAGGTTATGTAACTTTGCTCAATGGTTATTTACAAACTGTGCCTAACCAAACATGTAACAGTCCGTTCTGACCGGGATTAATGTTTACTTTGCTTCTGTTTCCATTTTTCAGGGTTGGGTTTTTTTTTCCCTTTTGGTTGATCTAAAGATTTGTCAAACTGTAGGAGGTGGTCATTTTAGTTTCTTGTTGAGACATCCCTGGCAATGTATTTTAAGGCAAATTCTTACTATAGTAGATTCTACTAGATTGAAGTTTCTATTGGATTTCTTTGCATTATGTACTACTAGAGCCAGTTCTTGTTTTTATAACAAGTTTGGGACATAGAGCCAATGGAGTTTAGTCTAAGTTTTCACTTTGAAGGCTTTCTTTAAAGCTTTCACTTACAGAAAAAGAAGAGGAACATTTTCTTGGTGGGGTGGCAAAGTCATTTTAGCTTAGAATGGGGCAGTCCTGGCCTTACTCTGCGAACTGCAGTCTTTCCTGACTAGAAATGCATTGCCTTCTGTTTGTGGGGAAGTGCACTCAGCCAGTGTAGCAGATCTCCAAACCTATTAATGATTTAACAGTGCTAGACAGATGCGTTTCATCTTTTTTCTACAAACCAAGTCACTACAAATATTTATATCTCTTTTAAGAAGATCTGTTTAATAGGGGAAAACCCCACTCTTTTCCTTCCTTTCTCCTTTGGGCTTGTTCTTCCACCATAAAGTGTTGAGTGCAGAATGTGCAGCAATGCCAAACTCAGGCAACTAGTGTGGTAAAGTTCAAGAAATTACTTCCCCTGTTTACTCACTACTTAGGTACTGAGAATGCACAGCTAGTATATTTAGGAAATACTTTCTTCACACAAAAAAGTGGCCTTTATATCAATGATATATTAAAAAGAAACAAACAAATCCCAACCCCCAAGGAAAAAAAAAAAAACAACCAAAAAAAACCAAATCAAAACCAACCCCAAAATGAAAAAGCAAACAAAACAAGCCCCAAACAATGTTAATTTTCTGAATACTTAAATGAATCCCATATTTCCTCTGACTAGGCTTCTGGAGTGTTCTAGAAATGCCAGTAGAAGAAAAGTAGTAAGGTGCTATCAAAGAAGATCACTGAAGTAAGTGCTTTTGAATGATAGCTCAGGCCTCTACAACAAGTGTGGATGAACACTGATCAATTGCTAAGGTGCACACAACTGATGAGTGAGTGTCTCGCTCTACTGTAGTGGGATGGGAGAATCAGAAGGATAAATAAAAAGCTCATTGCTCGAGATAAAGGCAGTTTAATAAAGAAAACAAAAGCTACCTGCACAAACAAAGCAAAATAAGGGCTTAATTCGTAACTTTCCATTGAGGTCAGGAAGTGGTGCTGGCCATGTTGAGCTAATCCTGGCTCAGTTACTCCTACCAGTCTCTCTTAAGAGACAGGGGAGTTTGCATCTGGCTTTTCTTCTGAGCAGTGCCCACAGGGCATTGCAGCGATCTCCATAAACATACTGAGGCAAGGACCCATGGGACAACGTGAATTCTCCTGTGCCAGGGTGGCATGCAGAGGTGGGGGTGGTGAGTTCTCACTGGACATTCAATAGGAAAGAGGTACAGTGACCTAAACCTTAAGAGTTAAGGAAAATTCGAGGTTATTTGATGACAATTTGGTAGAAACACTTGGATGCAGAAGGCTCTGGGGATACCTTATAGGAGCCTTACAGTACCTGAAGGAGGCTACAGGAGAGCTGTGGAGAGATTTTTTACAAGGGCTTGTAGTGACTGGATGAGGGGCAATGGCTTTGAGCTGGCAGAGGGTACGTTTAGACTGGAGATTAGGAAGAAATTCTTTACAGTGAGGGTGGGGAGACACTGGAACAGGTTGCTTAGGAAGTCTGTAGATGCCATTTCCTTGGAGATGTTCAAGGCCAGGCTGGATGAGGCCTTGAGAAACCTGATGTAGTGGAAGATGTCCCTGTCCATGGCAGGGAGGTTGGAACTAGATGATCTTTAAGGTCCCTTCCAATCCAACCCATTCTATGATTGGTAGGCAGATATTTAGCCATTTCCGGGAAAGCAGAGCTTCACCACAATGAAACAGTGAAGAGAAATGCCATAATTCTGGATGACCTTGCTGCTTCTTTTCCTGGCTTTTATTGCTGAACATCATGTGGTGTGGGATATCCCTTTGGTCAGTTGGGGTCAGCTGTCCCAGCTGTGTCCGCTCTGAACTTGTGCATCCCCAGCCTGCTTGCTGGTAGGACAGTGTGAGAAACAGAGAAGGACTTGATGCTGTGTAAGGACTGCTCAGCAATAACTAAAACTTCAGTGTATTATCAACACTGCTTTGGCCACAGATCCAAAACATAGCACCATGGCCTGCTATGAAGAAAATTAACTTCCTAACACCCAAAAACAGTACAGCAAGATATACAGTTGCCATCAAGAGAACTGAAGGAACAGGTATTTTTGAATGCTGTGTATCAACTATTGGAGAGTTAATCCAGATGTCATTCTGAATGGCAAAAGATGAAGCAGGTCTAGGAACTAAGATCATGCAGGGGAAGCACAGAATTTCTCGAAGGAGTGCTCTCGCAGTCCTGCCATGCACCAAAGCTCCAGCTGGAAAGGAGTTCACCCAAGGCTAAAACCCAGTATATACAGATCATTCTTGAATATCATTACCAAGCAGCATTGCCTCACAGGAGAGAAGTAACCTAACCTAAGAGAAGGTATATCAGCAGCAAAGGATAACCAAACTGAATCTAGGAGGTTATCTGCTGTCGTAGTCAGGATCTAACATGGAGATAATTCCAGAGTGGCTATAGCAGGTACTGATGGGATCTGAACCCCTAAGGGTTTTGAGTTACTGTTTCAGTGTGCTAATTTTGGCCATATTCACTCCAGAAATTTCCCTTCAAAAGGCTCAATTGTCAAAGCAAAATGCAGCATCTGCAAAGCAACGTTTTAAAATGCCTTTTAAAATTATTTTTATCTAGCACATACTGCTTCATGGAGAAAGATGTTCTGTGCTTGCCTTTGGCTCTCTTGAAGTAGAATTTTATTCTGTAGCAAAGGTTGTTGTGGTTATTAGTGCCTGTTGCTGAGTATGTTCATTACATATTGTCAGCTTTAAATACAAGAAACAACCTTTGCTCCTACTTATTTTTATGGGTAAAATGATAGCATGGGTAAAATGATTGCTAGTCACCATTATGCTTTTCTGACGGTTTGGTCATGCAGCACGCCTTAAAGACATGCTTTTGCTTAAAGGAGAATTCAAGTGTATATATCCAAGAGTGACCTATGGCATGGTGGAAAACAAACAGGGATTAAAAAAAAAAAAAAAAAAAAAANAAAAAAAAAAAAAAAAAAGTAGGTCTTTCTGATTTGTGTTCTCTCTGAAATCTGTGTGGATAACTAAGGCTGTTTCAAACATTGTATGTGAAGGTTGGTTTACACAAAATTAGTATTTCTTGTTTTTTCATAACATAATAGATTGTCTAGAAGTTGAGAGGATGATTCTGTCACTGGTGGTTTGAATGCAGCTATCAAGTGATGCAATTTTACCAAATTACTCGTGTGTTTAAATCACTCTTGATTTACGCTCTCTAAGAGTTTATACCTTCTGAATTTTGTGGTGGTAGTTTGAAAAAAAAAGAGAAATATCATAAAAATTAGAACAGCTTCTACCGTTCTTGTTTAATATGCCAAGAATACTAATGGACTAATGTTAGACTTCATTATTTTACATTTAGAAGCTGACTTGCTGCAGTTTCAAAATCACCCTTTCCTGTTAAGGTTGATCTATGATTGGAATTCAAAAGAAAATGTTTCACAGTTAAACATTGGAATCATCTCCCAAGAGAAGTAATGGATTCCTCTACATTGGTCAATTTTAAACCTCAGATTGATAGGGTGCTGGGCCATCACCTAGAAAGGTTGGACAAGATGATCCTTGGGGTCCTTTCCGACCTGGCATTCTGTGATCTTTTGTCAGTTTGTTCTATCTGTGACATCTAAAACAGCAGGCACAATCTAGAGGGCGTGGATTAGAACATGGTAAATATATTTCCCAAGAGACTTGGAAAGTACTGCTGAACTCTCAACCTCAGTACACATCTTAGAGCCTAGAACTGTGCTTAGGCAGTGAAGCCTTTGGTATTATTCAGAATACTTAATTCTGTGAGCTTGGATTTTGGAATGCCAATGTTTTGTGTATAATTAATAAACCGACTGCTTTCAACTCTAAATTCGGCTTCTTTGTTCTATTTGCTTTAGGCTATTTGCTTGAGTTTTTAGTAGCTGTTGAGCTGGGTACAAAGTTAAGTTTATAGCACTTTCATGAAACAACTTCCCTTCAAAGCCTATGGTAACACTGTTGATTGTCCTAAGAGCCCTCTCTTTGAACAGTCTGTTGTCTTTGGAGGTATAACATGAGATGCAGGAGATAGAAATCAGATAGATTATGTAAGGTAGACCTAGTAATATTTCTGCCTGGAGATCATAGGTCTTCTCCTAACGTCTAGACTAAAAATTGTTACTTCAGTGACCCCTGCATCCCCAGTATTTTCACCTGAATCTCCTGCTGTAACGTTATCACATTTTTATTGTTCATTCCCTTCTCCACAGAGGCACAAACAGGAATTGATAGCAAGCCCTTTCTTAGTTAAATAGAATTCACGGAATCACAGAATTAACTAGGTTGGAAAAGATCATTGAGTCCAACTGATCACCTAACCCTTCTAATTAAATAAACCATGGCACCAAGTGCCTCATCCAGCCTCCTTTTAAACACCTCCAACCAAGGATGGTGACTCCACCACCTCCCTGGGCAGCCCATTCCAATGGGCAATCACTGTTTCCATGAAGAATTTCTTCCTAACATCCAGCCTAAACCTGCCCTGGTGCAGCTTGAGACTGTGTCCTCTTGTTCTGTCACTGGATGCCTAGGAGAAGAGACCAATCCCTGCTTCGCTACAACCTCCTTTTAGGTAGTTGTAGAGAGCAATAAGGTCTCCCCTGGACCTCCTGGACCCCAGCTCCATCAGCGCTCCTCACAGGGCTGTGCTCCAGCCCCCTCACCAGCCTTGTTGCCCTTCTCTGGACACATTCAAGCACCTGAACATCTTTCTGAAATTTGGGGGCCCAGAGCTGGACACAGTACNACCCCTTTCTCCAGGTGCCTTCGCTTCGGGAAGCGCCCTGTGCGCTTGGAAGGTGAGATCGTTCATCACCGGAGCTGGTGCCGGTGCTGGAGCCTCTCCGGAGCAGGGTCTGTATATGTAGTATTTATTTCAGCAGATAGTATAAATTTACCAACAGGTATATGTTTCATGGAAACTGGGTTTCAGGAAATATGGATCAAAATGACAGAATTCTGGATGACATGGTGCATAGCATCTGACTTGCTTGTGCTACTGGAAACATTCTAGTGGTCTGATATCCTTTCTTCAAGGAGCCTCACAACCAGGAATCATGATCTTGTCTTCATACTGGGTACTCTGTGAGCCCCAGATCAGTGAGAGCTCTGAGGACTTGGGATATTCTTACTACAGCATGGGAAAAGAGCTAAAGACTTCCTTATGTCCAAGTATTTAAGGTGCTCCTAGTTTAGAGCAGCATAGAGAACATATCTTCTTTTCCCTCACATAAAAAAAATAAATTCAGAATGAATGTTTTTCCACATTAAAAAGTTACTTTTAAGAATGTTTGTGTCTAAAGAAGTCTTTGAAATGTCAAACTTTCATACTCAGTTGAAATTAAGACTTGGGAGACTTTTAAGCTCTAGTGGTTATGGTTCTTGAGAAATAACACATTCTTATCATTGAGACATGATAATATCTGCTTTTTATAGTGTTGTCTTGTATGAAACCTCCCACTCCTTGATGCTTATTTGTAAAGGCCCACACTAAATAACAACCCTCTTTCAGCTTCCATGAAACAAGGTGGTTTTTTACAGCTGAGAAAGTGAGGCCCAAGAGGAATCCCGTTCGCAATGTCATGGCTTCAGAAAGCTTAACTCTTCCACCCACACTCCAAAAAAGAAAGTCTCCTCCCACTCTCTAAGGAATAACACTCATATAAATTGTAAACAAAATGGTCTGCCTTGTACTCTTTTCCTTCTTCTTCCATAACTGATCTCTGGAGCCTTTTAGTGGCTCCATAATCCCATTACTTCAGTCCTGGGCACAGGGAAAACTTTTCACTGTGCTAAGGCAGAAGAGATGTGAGGAAGTTCCAACCACAGTCTTCCTGTTAGAATGAGGGAACTCTGCCTTCGGCCAAGATATTTTTACCTTCTTTCCACTTCAGGATTATGTTTTTCTGGGAAATTTGCCTTTGAGTGCAACTGGCAGCATTTTTTGCCTTTTGGTTCTTTTCCAAGGGGTGAGTCTCTGCGTACAGCTGTGCCCTCAGACCTCAGAGGCTAACTGAGCCTGTGCTGAGCTAATATCTTGTGCCCTACTGCATCCAGCTCTGTGGCATTGATATGCAGTCAGGTCAAGAAAGGTGAGAGTATAGTTCTGTAACACAGGCAGAGAATTTAAATACAGAGTTCTTTTGTCTTTTATTGTATCCATAAAAATGTTCAAGTGAAGGTACAAGAAAAAAGAAGAGTGGCTTTATTAAAAGAGAAAAAAGAAGTTTGTAAAGTTGTTCCAAAATCCCTCTGAGATTCATCAGATGACCTGAAGGCAGAGAATTAAAATAAATGTAAAAATAGCTGAAATAGATCTACTTACAAGATACAGAGAGAAAAGTACTTCCAAGCATTAGAAGAGTGAAATGTCCATTTTCATTGCTGGGGAATGTGCTGTGGTTTGGTGTTCAGGTAGCACCTGATCTGGACCAGCTGTTGGGTGTGGCAGTGTCTTGAAACAGAGACATGAGCAAAGGGTAATACCTGAGCTGAAGCTCCATGAAGACTCTATGACAGTAAGACGCATCCGAGTCACTTCATCATCCACTGGGTACTTCAGACAGTGAGGAGCCAGGACTCTCTTCATCCTCACCCACATGGAGTTTATCCATTGGGTGATAGAACTGTTGGAAGAACTGGCTTTCTTTTTCTATATGTTTTGATTTCCATTCTGGATGTGGCAGAACTCTAGGACTCTCTGGGCATTGGTGCTCAGGTGTCAAACACACTCTGAATTGCAACAGAAGCATATGCAACTGCTCCTGCTAATATGGAGCTGTTGGTGCCTTCTAGCAGAGCTCATGTCTGAGGTTCCCCTCAGTGTATGTGCTAATAGCGTCTTCCTTTACCTTGCTGTTTGTTTTCATGTATCTTGTAGGATTTTTTTCTGTTCAATTGCTGTTGCTATGCCAGGCTTAATGAACATTGGCTATTGCGTGTCCAAATTATTAGGGAGAGAAAATGGTGGCAGTTACGGACAGGCATGGAAACATTTGCATAGTATGGATCACAAAAGTCTTGTTTTCTTGTGTGTTCTTTTTCCTTTTTCTAAACCCAAACTGTTTTCTGGATTTGGCATAAATTTCTGGAGAGTTGGCCAGAAACTTCAATTTGTCAATCAACTACTAAAAGATTTTTTTTCCTCCAATTCCCTCCAGTAGCCTTGGTTACTCCTCAGTATAATCTTGTAAACAGTTGGGTGAAGAGCAGGTCTTTTTTATTCTACCGCTCAGGCATACAGCTTGTGTTATAGTGTAATTCAAAGAGCCTTTCATATCTCAGAATGGAGGCAAGAGTATGAAGACAGCAGCTATCCTAGGGGAAAAGTAATTGTCAACTTCTGTGCCTCCTGTAATTTAAAAATATGCATTATTTTACTTAATCTGAAGAGGCATACAGTTGGGCAGGATAGCAAGGAAGTAGGACAAGATCACAAATGTAAAGTTAAAACAAGATCTCCTTTTTTCTTTTTTATGCTAACTTGGTGACATTGAATAGAATAAATGTGGATTCAATAAAAGGAAACACTACTTTTATTTAGTGTCTGGTAAGTCTGTTTAATTCATTGTCAAGAAAAGTGACCAAGAATAATACTGTATTAGGCTGAATAATTTTACAAGCAAGAACACTTCTAAGTCCTTAAGCTATCTGAAATCTCACACTTCAAAATGTACATTGATAGCAAACCATTCTTCACTACCCTTTTCTTCCATTACATCAATGGCTGGAGTTTGGCTTCAAGGTGCTTTCTTCAGTAAAGAACTAAGTAAAGACAGGATTTCAGGATGAATTGCTGAAAGCAACTTGGTAGTTCCATAGTTCCTGTATATTGCGTGCACAAGAATTTTGTTAGACTGTGAATTCCGTCCTACATGCCGTAGTAACAGGAAGATAAGATGTGTTTTAAAATTCAGACACTTTAACATTGTTAGTTTCAGCTTCAGTGTTGTATTGAGGGGATCAGTCCAACTAAGCTTCTCTCCTGTAAAATAGACATAGTCTGCTTTTGGACTACAATGGCAATTTCATCTTGCCCCAAGACTTCCACTGTTCTGAAACATGATTTGTAGCCTTATGTGACATGAAATACAAAGGGAAGTCTTTTGTAGTGCCTCACACACAACCACTTCCAGATGAGATCAGGAAATTCACTTTACCAGGTTTATAATTGTTATCATTTTCTAAAAGAAAGTTCATCTTAGGAATTCCACTTCAGTCAATCTTAAATCACTTCTTATGTAGTCTTAGACTACAGACTTCTAAATTCTTCATGCCTTTCTAAATAGTCTTTTGAATGCATGGTGTTTGGCTTCCCTATTGTAAATTTTCACTGGAGTTCTTATGTTCAGCCATGAAGAAATATGATTGTATTTCCTGTACTAGATAACTTGAAAAATTGCATTCTAATTCTAATAGTGTATTTTGCATTATTAATTTGAATCTTCTTTTTTGGAGGAGGCAGTTACTTTGGGGGGAACAGCATATTACTGTAACCTGGCAAATGAAGACAAGGAAGATGCATGCCAAGAAAATTTAATCCTCTGACAGTTGAAAAGCTCAACAACTCTTCTAGGCCCATTGTAGTGACATGCTACTGTGACTTTCATGGAAGAGTTCCTGTGCCTTCATACATCTCTGAACTTTCTTTTCTGTTCTGAGTGCTTGAGAAAGAAGTAAATTGGCTGTTGTTTAGTGCAGCCTACTGATTACACCATTTGAAATTGTTCCATTGCTAAAAGATTTACTACTGTCGTGCAATAGTGTTACATCAGATATGAGCAGAAATGGCTGCATTCCATTGCAGTCATGTAAGATGGAAAATTACCTGTGATTTTCAATAAGAAATGCCAACTTCTGGAGGTTTGTAGGATCTTATTTGACATTAAATTAGCATATTTTTTATATTTTTTAGTACTTGTGTTTGTAGGACTTTTCAAGTCACAGTAGCAGGTTTTGATTAGACTTCTAAAAGTACATAAAGTGCTTTGTTGCAATCAGTTATTCTCTGTTATGAACATGCAGAGGGTTTGGGGTGGGGAAAACAGTGAAAATTGTCTTTCAACAGAAATGGAAAGTAGTCACTGCAACAAACTTTGGAGTATTTGATAAGAAATGTTTGTCCCTGTTCATTCTAAGAGGTGGATTGGTTTGTAGCCTTGGAGTTAATGGAGAAAAAGGGTAAATTTGGAATGGATTGGACTCGTAAGTAGCTCAGCTGTGTTGGTTTACCTGAGCTGGGTGAGGCATCATGCTGAGGAATCTAATTATCTGTAAAGTATGCCAAGAATTCCATAGATGGAGGGCAGAACTTCACTTTGTTACAGTTTCATGGGAAATTCAGTGAGCATTACCTTATCCAGGAATAATTTAAATTTCAGGTCCAGAAGGATTTCTGCTGTTTGTACAAAGGCAATATAAAATCAACTTTAAAAAAAAACCTCACAAGGGTGCTTTAGCAATATATAGAACTTTTCTTTGCCATTTATCACTTCTGTTATGTGATGATTTGGACTGCAGTGCTAGGGACACCCATAAAACCTGATGGTCTGTTGATATAATTCTATCTGATTCCATCTCTTTCCCACCCTGCTTGGCAAGAAGCACTTGACCTGCCGAGAAGTGCCCATGTGTGAGCTGACACTCTGCAGCAGCACTCCTGGGATTAGCTGCCATTTTGGTTCCAAAATACAGGCGTAGTAAGTAAAATTCTTTGTTACTCTCTCAAAGAGATGACAGTGTTTTAAATAATAAAATGACAATGCAAAGACTAGAGGGAAGAGCTGTCAAAGCCTAATTGAAAGTTCGTTATGCTGCTTATACTATTATCGTAAAACTCTTTATCATGTGTCTGTAAATGTGCAAATTAAAAACCCAGAGGTAATTTTGTATTTTATCTGCATGTAAAAAGATTGTGCAATTATCATCTCTTTCATAGTTAAATAACTTTAACCTGTATAGTGACCTTCGAATATGCAAATAACAGAGCTTTGTTGGCTGGAATACATTTTGTTAATTGTAAAATGATAAGTGTAGAAAATCTGAAGAAAACAGGAATTCATTTTGAAGTAATCATAGTGGAAGGTTTATGTGATAAGGAAAAAGGAAACGTTTTATATTTATGTGCATGCTCAGAAGAATGATTGTCTACTGCTGTTCAAATCTGTGACTCTGCAGCTGTAATCAAAACCAGCAGGAGAATTTCTAACTTACATCACCAGCAGCAAACTTGGTGAATACATAATGCATGCCCAGAGACTTAAAGAATTTCAATAGGCTCTTAGGTAACAGAATTTTTGTTTTGGTTTGGTTTGTTGGGTTTTTGTTTGGTTGGTTGGGTTTTTTTCGTTTGTTTGGGGTTTGTTTTTTTTTTTTTTTTTGTTTTGGTCTCAGTTCATAAGACGTCTTTGAAAAAAACCTAACACTGTGACCATGAAAATGAGTAATAATTAAACATTTTTCTGCAGGTCAGAATGATCATTTTCACGTAAAGAGGAGACAGTGTAGTGAACACAAGGAGGGAATTAGTTGCTCTTAGACATAGTATGAGTTGATTCTGAACAAATCTGTCTAGTCCCTTGTCAATGCAAGCATGCTGACTCACAACTTTGCTGTCTCCCTGCCTGCTCTCTTCTCTGTGTGTATGTGTACGTGAACATTTTAAGTGACTGCATCTTGATTTGGTGATCTCTGGAATGAGGTGGGTTTGGATTTCTGTTGATAGCTATGACCTGTCCAGAGACTTCAGTTTACTTTTTCATACATCTACAGCGGCAGTCACAGGTTCTAGCCATTTTGGTGTGCTCCCACTGCACTCCTGGAGGCAGCAAAGTTGGAACAGATGTCACTACTGCTGTCAAGGGGAAGAGTTGCAAACCCTCAGCATCATTTCTAGCTGACTTGTACTTAAAGGTGTGGAAAGAGCTTGTAATAATGCCTGCAGAATACAAAGCTTTGCCCAAATGATACTTGCTTGGTTAATAGTGAAGGAAGCGGAAGTCTGTGTTCTCAGCCCTTTTACTGTTGGGATACCACTCACTGGCAGAATTAAGATTCATGACTAGGCAGAGCAGGCATTCCTGCAGTAATGGTGCTTTTTCAGCAGCTTGAGATCCATTGGATTATAAATAAGAAGGAATGACAGAATCAAATTCAAACTGTAAATCTGAGTGAATTATATTAATGTATTCTTATAGGCATTTACTTATTGTCATAATTTCCATATTAACAAATGTAAATTATGGTCAAGTCTTTCTTTCATCTCTCATTTTCTTCTCAGAGTGCATTTATTCTCCATTGAGTTATACCATGACCAATTCAGATTTGTTGCTTTGAAGCCGAATTGTTTGGTTTCCAGTCTGCTCTGGAAAATCAGAAGATAAACCACTTTTGTCTCATTGGATCCTGTAAAAATTGATCTTTCTCACAGTAGATCTTTCTGATTACTGCTTTCTCTGTAAGTTTTGACAGGAAATTAGACAGACTTGGAATTAAGATTCCAAGGGACTGCAAGCATGCTATGTTTTGACTACTGCATATGAATATTTTTAAAGGCTGCAAAGTATGCTGTCAGTCAGAAATGCATCATATAAGCAAAATGTGATTTCTCTGGCTAAAGTGTGAAGGGCTTTATCAAGGGACACAGACATTTTTTAAAAGGAAAATCCCTAAAGACAGAGTTAGTCAAAGTGTCTTAAAAGAGCTGACAGTAATGTAAACAACTCTTGAGGATATATTGCTGTAAATACTATTTTATAACATTCATACCAGAACAAGAGGACACAGTCTCAAGCTGTGCCAGGGGAAGTTTAGGCTCGAGGTGGGGAGAAAGTTCTTCACTGAGAGAGTCATTCGCTACTGGAATGGGCTGCCCAGGGAGGTGGTGGAGTCACCGTCCCTGGAGGTGTTCAAGGCACGTTTGGATGTGGCACTTGGTACCATGGTCTACTCTTGAGGTCTGTGGTAATGGGTTGGACTTGATGATCCTTGAGGTCTCTTCCAACCTTGCTTATACTGTGATACTATATGCACCATGACATAAAGAAAAAACTCTTAGGTTGTTATGTTCCAAGAAGTGCAATAAAGGTATATGAAAGCAGAGAAAATGGAATTCTAACATGTAGGCAAGTTATGGACAATTTGTTAAAATAGTCTCATATTTGTACCTGCCCCGATGGTGTTTCTGCTTGAGGAGTGAGTGCATAAACTGCAGTGCTGCCATCACACAAGTCACAGCAATTGAATTTTCTATCATTTTCTCACAAAGTCCTCCCTATGGGTTTGAATTCTAGAGTTCAGTACTTCTGTTATCTGGGTTTTGTAGGCATCGTGATCATAACTATATCATGAAGAACTTGGGGCAAATTTAAATGTAGGCCACTCACATGGAGTGCAACTTCCTTGGCAATAAAGGTGATTGTAGATATGTGTGCTGGTTTGAGGCTAATTGGAATATTACTATAGACTGTGAAAGGGAAACAATGGTGATGTCTACTTCACTGATAGGCTTGCTGAGATGTATAAGAATAAGTACTCAAAACATAGATAAGCCACTCGGGCTTGTTGTTTCTTGGGCTGTCTAGCAGGTTTTGGCTTTCTCCTCTCTGCTGAGTAACTTCACTCACCACTTTCCTTCTAACCTTCCCTGGCCAATCCTCCAAATTCACCTTGTACATAAGGCAACCCTTGGGGTAAAGTATAGGGGTGGGGAGAAGGTGGAAGGGTGGTTGGGAGCCCCTCCTGGGGTCTCTGATTTCTGGGAAGGGTGTTGTGTTTCTGTATTACCTTTAACTTGTATATTTCTGTAAATATTTCTGTATACAGTGTATAGATCTGCTTGTATATTGTGCTAAGCTGTAAATATAGCTTCATTCCTTAACTTCCAGCCAGCTGAGTTCTAGTCTGGGTCATTTCTCAAAGTGTGGGGCCGGGTAACTCCCAAACCATCACAATATGAATGGATTATCAGACTGGTGTTTGGATTGCTGTTAATGGAAAAGAAGTATTATTAGTTTTTGTGTTGGAAAGGTAGAAAACTGCAAAAGAAATGCGAGCAGCATATTAAGACATTATTGGTACTGAGTTCTAGGGAGTGTGCATATGCCCAGAACTCATTTGTAGCCTCATACTGATAAGAGATTGAACCCAACAGGAAAGTCAAATCTTGCAGACTTCTGAATCTAAAATATTTTAATTCACTGATGTTGGTTTCTGCCAATTCCTAGACATGGAGAAGGAGAATGTCAGGTGGACCAGAGTAGGAGCCTGTCCTAAATATGTGTGAAAACTCAGTTTCCTATAGCATCAACTTGCTTTGAGTTTCTACAAGCAATAGGAAGATATCTGAGAGAATCTTTATTGTTGCCAGTCCAGGAATGGAGTAGATCTGCTGAAAAGAGAAATTCAAGGAACACCTTTCCACATATCTTCTTGTTCTCACTGTTTGCAAAGAATGGCATTTGATCATAGCTGGTTTGGACTGTATTCACATCCACTGAAAGAAGAGAGAAAAAGAATGCCTTTCTATAGGAATACAGAGTTAACTCTTCAAAGAAGCTTATTCACCTTTTCACAATAGAAATAATCATACCTCAGAAACTCTAATGTTTTTCATGTTTGCCATTATTAGATATAAAAGTGTAGTCATATGCTGACAACTCTGGTGATAGAACTGAGAAGTAAACATACTCTTTTCATGCAGAAAGGCTGTGTTAAAAATGGGAATGAATTATTACAGGAACTTAATAGAAAAAAAAAAATCTTTTCCACCACCATATGGTTGTGATATAACAGAAAGTTTTCCTGGCAAGATATCACATTACAGTGGCAGGCTGCCAGTAGTTTCTCTCTTCCTCATTTAAACAACAAAAATATCTAAAAAGAATTCCATGGCTGAATCAGGCTGTTACTTACAAACAGATACTATTGGATGGTATTCAGTCTACATGCTCAATTTCTCTAGAGAGCCAGACCGTTTCACTATGGTTTATTCAGAAGAGTACAGGAAAATGGCTTATGCTCTCAGATGCTGTAGGACGTTTATTTGTGGTTCTGGACTTGGAAAGAACAGGTCTTGCATAGCTGAAGGCATCTGTCCTGATTGCTAGTTCCCACTTGAACAAATTTTGATGTTAGTGCAAATGAGTATGTCCCACACTGATGCCAGTGTGTGTTCAGGATGCATTAGGCCTTTACAGTCATTGAGATGTTTGTTCTTCTGTTTGAACTGTATATCTAGGAAAAGCATCTGATAGCCTTTTCCTGAAGTCTTTAATGAGGACATGGTTGTATATTGGGCCACATCTTCAGAAAGTCTAAACTATTACATCTTTTTTGGCCTTTGTTTGTACAGACATCTCAAAATTTCTATTTCTGAACTGTATGTATCTCTACTAAGTAAATTGCCATTAGATGTAGTTACTTGTTGACATGAAAGTACATTATCTGTACCCCAGGACATCGGACTTCATTATTGTTTGTCTGGCTTTATTCACCCTTTTGTTTTTGTCTGGTTCCCCTGGAGATGATGGGAATGTATCAAACCAAATAACTGTCCTTTAGGTGGCAAAACAATATTTGTAAAATATTGAACAATTTATCTTTTGGCAAAATAATCTATTACTATGTGTGCAAAGCTTACTGTGAGCTTTCAGCCTTGCTGAGCATAAGAAAGGGTCCTGTTTTCCTTGTCCTCACCTCCTAACCAACTAGAGCTAAGTGTAGCCCAAATGGATGCTCATATTGTACTACAAATAACTTTCCTCAGTTTCATCTGTGTTAGTATTAGTCACTGGTCATTTCATTTTGTGTAGACAGACTAATTTGATTAACCATACTTAGATTTATGTGTGTGCTAAATTGAAATGCATTATGTTGCACAGTTTTTAGGTGCAAATGGTATGATGGTTGATGTAATCTAATGTTCTAAATTAAGTAAGTGTCATGATGCCGATTGAAGGTTGCTCACAGGTTCTTTTTTTTCATGACAACTAATGTTGCTGGAAACCTCTGGTAAACAATTAATGAGTTCTCTTAGGTACATGAATCTTTGACTGACAACTTTAACAAATAATGAATGATGCATGGAATGGTAGATGGGGATCCACATGGCTGTCAGCTAACCTGAGATGCTTCAGTTTTGTTGCTGTAAAGAATCTGAGGAAACTGTAACTATGACTGTGTGTGAAGTACACACGTGTACCTCATCCTCCAGTACCAGAAATTTGGAAAGCTTTGAAGTTGTTTCATATCTGGAAACAGACCACTCCCAATTTGGAGGCCACAGATTCTCTGCTTAATTTCTTTGTTCATGTGACTTTCAAGAAACGTATCCGTCACCTACTGAATTTAATTTAGCAAATTCTTTTTGTCTTGCAATATACTAAACAAAGATTTAGCACTTGGTCAAACACCCCCAGTCTACAGTGTGACAGCTGGTGCTATTATCATTGAAGCCCAAGTCTAGGACTAGAACCCCAGTGCTAACTATAGATGCAAAGAGAAACCAAACCAGATCAAAAAAAAAAGAGAACCAACTTCTGTTGTGAACTTCTCCTGAGCATTATGGAAACAAGCTACCAATCTGTTACAAGCATGTCAGTGTAAATGATTGTTAGTGTTCTGCAGACAATGGTAACAGCACCTTCACCATGGAACTTCACCAACAGATCCAGGTGACATAGCAGAGAGAACCTGGAGGAGAGCATAGCAGCCAAACATGTGGGTCTCACGAGCACCCTGTTTCATGACAAGGTGGTCATTGGGAGCAGTCAGCATGGTTTTACAAAAGGGAAGACATGTTTGATCAAGCTGGTAACCTTCTATGAAGACGCAACCAGGTGGATAGATGATGGCAGAGCGGTGGATGTGCTTTACCTTGATTTCAGTAAAGCATTTGACAATGTCTCCCACAACATCCTCATAGCTAAATTGAGGAGGTGTGGTCTGAATGATCGAGTAGTGAGGTGGATTGGGAACTGGTTAAAGCAAAAAAGTCAGAGAGTTGTGATCAATGGGACAGAGTCTAGCTGGAGGCCTGTAATTAGTGGAGTCCCCTAGGGATCAGTACTGGGACCAGTATTATTTGATGTATTCATTAATGACCTCATTCATTAATGGATGAAGGCATAGAGTGCACTGTCAGCAGGTTTGCTGATGACACCAAGCTGGGTGGAGTGGCTGCCACACAGAGAGTTGTGCTGCCATTCAGAGAGACTTAAACAGGCTGGAGAGTTGGGCAGGGAGAAATTTCATGAAGTTCAACAGGGGCAACTGTAGAGTCATGCACCTGGGAAAGAACAATCCCATGAATCAGTATAGGCTGGGGACTGACCTGCTGGAGAGCAGTGAAGGGGAGAAGGACTTGGGGATCCTGGTGGATGGAAGGATGGCCATGAGCCAGCAGTGTGCTCTTGTGGCCAGGAAGGCCAATGCTATTCTTGGGTGTATTAAAAAGGGTCTGGTTAGTAGGTCGAGAGGGGTTCTCCTACCCCTCTACTCTGCCCTGGTGAGGCTGCATCTGGAGTATTGTGTCCAGTTCTGGGCTCCCTAGTTCAAGAAGGACAAGAAGCTGCTTGAGAGAGTCCAGTGCAGAGCCACAAAAATGATTAAGGAAGTTGAACATCTCTCTTATGAGGAGAGACTGAGGGAGCTGAGGCTTTTTAGCTTGGAGGAGACTGAGAGGTGACCTCATCAGTGTTCATAAATATGTAAAGAGTGAGTCCCAGGAGGATGGAGCCAGCCTCTTCTCGGTGATGCCCAGTAACAGAACAAGGGGCAGCTGGTGGAAGTTGAGGCATAGGAGGGTCCATGGGAACCTAAGGAAGAATTTTTTCACTATGTGGGTGACAGAGCACTGGAACCAGCTGCCCAGGGAGGTTGTGGAGCCTCCCTCTCTGGAGATATTCAAGAACCGTCCGGATGTGTTCCAGTGTGATCTGCTCTAGGTGATTCTGCTCTGGCAGCGGGGCTGGACCAAATGATCTTTTGAGGTCACTTCCAGCCCCTGACATTCTGTGATTCTATGATACACTGTAGAAGGCTGGAAGATCTAGCATGAAGCACAGCAGAGTGATGCTAAATAGAAGGATAGGTGTTAAGATCAAACTCTATCAAACCCAGAGAAGTTAGAGGCATAACACCCTGTTCCTTTATATAACTAATTACTATCATCAAAGGTCATCAATCTTCAGGGAGACTCATGTTTACCTGAAGCTAAGAAGGTGCTTGATATGCTGTTGTAGCGGTAGGGCAGCGTGAAAACTGGCCACTGTTGACTTCTCTGGAACTATGGCCTGACAGAGTGGGATGAGTCTAGAAGAGTCTGACTGCACAGCTGTGCTTGTGCTCTTCATATCTGGCTTCTATTGTCTTCCTCTCACTAAGAATATTCATACTGAAAGTATGAATATGGACAAATGGAAAACTTACTGAATCACTTGGTTTTCAGGCAAGCTGTGGAACACTAAAGTAGTTTATATCTTGAAAAAATTGCCAGAAGAAAATAGAGACCTTATGTAATTTTTTAAGTCTCTTAAATTCTCCCATCTCAGAACCGTCTCTAAAGCAGAGACTTTTTTTTCTTTTTTCCACAAGCCAACTTGATAGTGACAGTTAATCATGGTATTTTTCCAGCTATAGTCAGAGCCCAAAGTGGGTGAGGAGAAAGATGCCTGGACCATCATCCTCTTTGTTATTAAGGGAATATAGAGAAGTAGGGGAAACAGTGGAAAACAGTCAGACCTGCCACCTGTTTTTAACTTGGGGAATGGGTCCATCTCCCTTTGGTCAGTTCTCTACACTGGTTTCTCACCAGTGTCTCATAGTCTCTTGTTCCAGTTAAAAGCAGCTATTTTGGATAGACTTTTTTCACTTGAACCTCAGTTCGGTACGTATATTTGCCACATGGTATTTGCCTATGAATTCTAGGAGACATTTATGGAGAATTTTAAAGTGTCCTTAGGGGCCAGCATTTGTGTGTTCCTCATGTAAAGTTGCCCAAATGCTAATTTACCTTGACATTGCTCCTGAAAATCCTTTTGATGGGTTTGTGCTACTATCATTGGTCCATCTTCAGCAGTTGCAGTGACTCTTAATTTGTCTCTGTATGCAGCCATTGTATCTCTGCCTTGCCAGACCTCTCTAAGGGACATGCCTGCCTCTGTAGTGTTTAGGTGTCTCCTCAGCATTTGACCTTCCCATTCATTTTAATACCTGGAAAAATATGATATTTTGAAAAGAGGTTAAAAAAACCCCACTGCAATATATAATGTGATGGAATTGGGATAAATATGGTGCTTGAGGCATATACTTTGTTTGTGAATCTCATGAAGATGGTTATGATCAATTATTTTCAAATCTTTAAAAGAACCTTGCACTTTGATTTCATTGTTCTGTATCTCGGGAGTGAAGTTTTATGCTTGTATAAGGACAAGCAGGTCAGCAGTCCCTACAAGGTTATGGAGTCTTGTGCTGTAAAGGAATACATCCACTGTAATCAGCCCTGGCTACCACAGAGTGTATCACTGTCCTTTGAAATCAATACTAGTGTGAATTGATGATGGTGTAAGAAAGACCAGGCTCCAGCCCCACCAGCTTAAACTTTGAGAAAGATAATCGATGTGCAAAATACAGTGGTGAAATCTTAGTTTTGTTATATCTGATTTCAAGCTAAAGATCTGTAAAATGACCACTTGATTTGTTTGACTGTTTGTGGTTTACTGGCATCTATTAGTCACTTAAGAATTCTTAAGATATTCTTTATAACCACCATTGTATTTTGACTCAGCTTATTCTTCCCACCTTTCTCAAATCTTCACATTGTACTCCAACACTCTAAAAGGTGAAAAAAATTGCATAACAGAGCAGTAAATGTATTTGTCCTTCTAGAACATACTCTACTGCAGCAGAATTACCTTTTAGTATAGAAATTGCCATAGTAACTACTCATTTCTTATTGATTAGATGGATAAAAATTCTCATAATATACAAGCAGAATAACTTGCTGGCATATGGCTTCAGGCTACCCCTGTGGCAACTCTTACTTATGCATTCTTTCCTTTTTCTGCATGTAAGAGAGTTTTTTAATGAATTAATATTCCTTGGATTAAACCACAAAATAATCCTTTCTTTTCTGCTAAAATGGTGCTTAATTTTTAAGCTAAACCATATATGCTGTTCACAAGACAGAATATTGCCTCATGTTAGTTTGTTACTGGATCAGGACAACTAGATCTCAACATGAAATCTAGAAGGAGAAAGGGGAAGGAAAGAAGGAAGAGCTCTCCCCTTCCCCCTCACTCAGGGAGAAGGATAACCAAGTTCTCAGAGCTCACATTTAATGAGCAGAAGAGTTTATTCTAGTATGGCAGTTGTGGTAAGTCTTTGGAAGGTGCCTCTTAAAGCATTCAGATGGGTTGCATGAGAAATTTAGTCCTGGTTTTATGTTTCTTTAGTAATACTATAGATACAGCAATGATCTTCAGCAGTGGCATTGTGAATGAATACTAAAAGCAGGATTAAGCCTGCAATGAGTTATAGCATCTGACAGCTGTCTTGGTTCATGCACTGCAGTTGCTGAGCATACTATTGTCTTTTGCAATCCTGAAAGATGCTCCAGCAAGGCTTCTACCAAGTCTGTTGTGAAAGACAAGCTTTTTGTGAATTCTATCAGGGGCTGAAATTGTGAAGCACTTAGGCAGGATGCCAGTTAAAATTAAACCAGACACATTCTTCAAATGTGAAGCATCAGTTTATTCAGAATAATCTAAAATGAAAACACAGCAACAGTCAACCAGTTTTTACATTGTAAATCTATTCTAATGCTATTGTGGAGCATTCTGCAAAGCCTAGGTGTGTTACCTGGCCTGCTTTACTTGGCTAGGAGGTCTTTCCTACATCCCTAGATTAAAAATGCTGGATTAGGGTATCAATTTTCCATTGTATCAGCCTTCAGTTCCTTTATCTACAGTCTGATAGCCTCATTTCAAACTTTGTAGGACTGTCAGGTTTGAGAGTTTTGTGGGTTTGTTTTTTTTTTTTGGTTGGTTTTGTGTGTGTTTGTTTTTATTTGTCTGTTTGCTTTTTTAAGAAAAAACATATTAATCCATAGGAGTAGTGGAAATGATGCTGCTGTCTTGATAAATTAAGGTGTGGAGTCTCCTTCTCTGGAGATTTTCAAGACCCGTCTGCATGCATTCCTGTGCTACCTGCTGTGGCTGGAGGGGAGTTGGACTGGAAGATCTCCAGGGATCCCTTCCAACCCCTAGCATCCAGTGATCACTTCCTCCTACTCATTTAACCGAATGTAAAGTGAAAAAAGAAGACCCAAATTAGGAAAAGTTTCTGTAGGACTTTTTAGGGTCACCTGCAAGAGAGATTTATCATAGAATCATAGAATGGTAAGGTTGGAAGGGACCTCAAGGATCACCTAGTTCCAACCCCCTGCCATAGGCAGGGACACCTCCCACTAGTACAGGTTACTCAAGGCCTCGTCCAACCTGGCCTTGAACACCTCCAGGGAGGGAGCAGCCACAACCTCCCTGGGCAACCTGTGCCAATGTCTCACCACCCTCACTGGAAAGAACTTCCTCCTAACATCCAGTCTAATTCTCCCCTCTTCCAGTTTAAACCCATTGCCCCTTGTCCTGTCATTGCAAGACCTTGTAAATAATCCCTCCCCAGCCTTCCTGTAGGCCCCCTTCAGATACTGGAAGGCTACTATAAGGTCTTCTGGAAGCCTTCTCTTGTCCAGGCTGAAGAGCCCCAACTCTTGACTTGAGATCACTGGAATTCCTGTATTAGCAGCTTGATGGAGATCACTGGAGCGGAAGCTGGCTGATAAGAATGCTTCCCATGCTGGCTTTGAAAGGCCACAGAAGGTGTGTGGAAAATAGCTGATGTGCAGTTTCTCAGTCATTAGCATCCATTCCATTAGGGATCTGTATGGCTGCATTTTACCTGCTGGTGCAATGACCAGTATTAGGCAAACATCCCTGCTACTTCTGTCGTCAGGACTACTTTTATTGCCTCACCACTACACAGTGGAAATAATCTGTTTTCCTTCCTGTCACAAGGAAAGAAAGGCTTCATTCCCCATCGAATAGCATGGAAAAAGATGGAGATTTGAACCCAAAGAACGGAAGGCCAAGGACTCTTCCATCTGCTGATTTAAAGGCTTGCCTATTTTCTCTTGATACAGAACCAGAAAAACAGGCTTGTGCAATCTTAGATGCCACTGTTCTGTTTTAATACCTTTTAAAAAAACTTTATTTGTGAGGGGGAAATAATGATTGGGTAGGTTTCATTTAAGTAAGGAAACCTCCATGGTAAGAATATATTTAGGGAACTTTACAAATTACCTCTTTTTTTTTTAATTAGTATATTTTTCAAAGACTATTCATGTGTATTTTAGAGTCCTAAGCTTTAAGGTATTTGTAATATTTAGGCACATATGTAAGCATTTTAGACATCTGCAGTATTTTCATCAGCAATCTCATGCACTGTAACAGAAGTAAAAGCTGTACATATTTGGCATGGTACACATTATGTATCTAAATGCATATATGTATTGCTGTGCATCTGTAAAATGCATCCTGTGAGCAGATATTAAACACATCCTCTCTGAGATTACCCTGTGACTCGCATACCTGGAGGCAAAGGTTCTGAATAAAGAAGAACATAGCCAGAATTGAGAGGAACTTACTGGTGTTGCTGTGGGTTTTCAAAGTAGTGGCTGCAGTCAGAATCTGGCCTAAGTAATTAACTTACGAAGGATGGAAAGGAAAAGCAGCATGTGGAAGATGTAATTAATGGGAACACATAACAGTCAGCTCTCACATAATAAATTGGCAGCTATGCCTGAGGTAACTGCCTTTTATTTGCAAAATACAGTTGGAATTTTTTAAAAGTAACCACACATTTTCTTCCATTTCCACATGGTCCCAGAGAACACAGTACAGTACAAACACAAACAGGAATGCAATAAAATCATGGTGGTTTGTTTTTTTCAGGCTTACGGTTATGATCTTATTCGAGCCAATGTCCATACCAAAGGAGGAATACATTTTAGCTAAGGAAAAGACAAGTGGTAAAACATTTTAGTGGGGTTTAAAATGGAATAGTCTAAAAGGACAAGGCAGGAACAACCAGATTATATAACAATAAATGGCTAATTATCTATTTGCAGAACAGATTTAGTAATGGAATTTTCCTGACTCAGGTAAATAATGGTTTAAGATAAATATTCTAAAATCCTTCAATTTTGAAGGTTTGACTTTTCCCCATCTGAAACCTTACTGCAGCTTTTCCTGAACAGCAGATGTGGCATCAGTTGTTTTTGAGATATGCCACAGATACTGTCAGATCTTTTGCTTACTGCGAAGCTCTGGAAAGCTGTAGGATGACACAATGGCTCCCCACACCCAGCTACTGATTCAGCTGACTCAAAACAGCCTGCTGGAAAAAAAAAGCTGTGCTGTAGTCCTCCCTCTCAAAAAATGTGTGAGAGGAAGGTGAGGAGGGCTTGCAACTGGGGTTTGCCACTGTGACCAAGCTTACAAGCTGCTAGACTTAATTGCCATTTCCAGGCTTCTCAATGAACTGCATGTTCCTGCTGCTCTATGGCACAAGTGATTCCCCTTTGCACACAGGTGGGGAGATAGACTACCCAACACTTAAGTGCTTTGTTTGTCCATTTGGGTTTTCATTTTGTTTTTAAGCAATCTGTCATCACCCCTGATAGTGGGGAGGAAGAGAAGTCCAAATCTATTCTACTGTAAACTGAGGGAGAAAGTAGCTTATTTTGTCTGAGTGAATGAGAATGGGACCTAGCAGTAACAGTCTAGCACTGGAGTGAGTTCTTCTCACTGTAAATCTGATTAGAAGCTTTACTGCTGTTTAAAATGGAGCAGCCAGGAAATACAGCTCTCCGTAAAATATTCCTCCTGTAACTAGTCTCTGTATTGCTGACCCCGGGGGATCTTGCATTTGCTGCAGGCTGAGCCTGTTAGGCAGTTTGTTGCTGAACAAAGCTTCTAAATAGACAGCATGTTTAAAAAAGTACGTCCTGCAATTTTTGTGCTGATGAATTTAGAATGATGTTCTAGCAAGCTCGGTGTACTCCAAATTAATTAGCAATGATTCTTTTAACAGGATAATTACTATATCAACAAGTGGTAATCTCAAGAAGAATGTGAATAGTTCTGGCTTGCATCAACATGGAATAGATGCTGCATTTCTACCAACTGATTCTAAATTCACCCTGGTGTGAAAGGTTTCAGACAGCGCAGCTGGTCAGCAGCAGCGCTTCAGCTTTTTTACCTCTAGACTTAAATTAAAATCCCAAATGAAGTTGCATTCCACTCTCCATATGTCTTCCTTGCAATACCATGGGAAATGGTGTTTTTAAATTTCTGCTGGAAAAAGGCCCAAAATAAGTAGAGCAGGAGGTATTGCACGTTATTACTAAAGTATAAAGGCTAGGAAGGGCTAAGAAGTATATGAGACTTCCTTCTTTATGGCTGTGTGTTTCCTTCTTTTTATAATGGAAGGGCCTGATCCTACAGAGAACAGTAACAGCTCACATGTATAAACACAGGTTCACATGTCTGAGGGCTGAAATTTTTAAATAGGTTAATGTATCAAAAAATAAGCATATCATTGCTTATCAGACTATGGATAAATAAAATATGACTGATGCAATGGTGGCAGAAATGTGTTTATTTATTCCTGAAACCAGATTCTGGTTTTAGGTAACTGAGGCTTTAGAAAAGGTTTAATTAACAAATTTTAATAAGGGAAATTATCTTAATTAGGTCACTTTGTATTTGCTAGGTTTTTTTTAATATACTTTTTCTGATCTCTATTAGAATGGATGCAGAAATTTGTAAAAGCACCTGCCATTTTCTGTGAGAATATATATTTTTTAGGCAGACTTTCAAAAGTCACTTGTCTTACTTTCAGCTTCTATAAGTTAAGACCAGCAAAATCAGTGGTCTTACCTTTATCTAATGTGTGTGTTCTTGGGAGAAATTAATAGGGCCCTGTGTAGTTCGCATCAGCTGTGGAAGCAGTAAATCAACAATTAGTAAAAATTACAATTATCAACAGACTAGACAATCTCTGAAGTTACTTCATGGGATTTTGTGGTGCTTTCTGAAATGTGAAGCATAAGCCTGATCCTATTGCCTGGATTATCTTGTCAAACTTACGCAGTGCCATTTTCTTTCTAGTTAGATTGTATACCTGTGTAAGGCCACTTGTAAAAATCATACAACATAGACACATTTTAAAGTTTTGTCTCAACTGCAAGCGCAGTGAAGCCAGAGTGGTGGAGAAGTTGTTACGAATATTCTGTATTTTTTAATTTGTTGCTGTTGTTCTAACTGGTAGAAATGGAAAAGCAAGAATCTCTCTGTATTAAAAAAAAAAAGGCTGTGATAAATGTAGTCTTCTAGGTTTAGGTTAGGTTATTCAAACCTAAGAGACAGTCTTTTGTACACAGTTTCATGAAGTTGAATAGTTTTTTAACTGAATCCAGCAAAGGATGAGGTAACGTTCGAAGATTGTTCATTCAAGAGTTTGAAGAAGATGTGTAGATGTCACAATGACAGTAGAACTCTCTCATCTCCATTCACTTGCATGTCTGCACAGTTTTTGCTACTGAAACTGCTCCCGTACTCAGTGAACACATTATTCATCACACTACTTAAGAGCCCAAACATTCAAGTAGAGCTAAATGCTTCTGCTCTTCGCATAATGGATAGGATCATTCTTCTATTTGAATGCATGCAAGTACATCTGTTAGCACCAAAGACAACAACCAACTTTGTAAGTGTGCCAAACCTTTCTTGACACTACAAACTATTGCTACAAAATCCTTGTGGATAATATAATAGGAAACTAGTAAAAAACCTCCACACAAATGGATTAAAAAAAAAAAAAAAAAGAAAGAAAAGTCCTATTTCTATGAATTTGCTTCAGAAATTTCCCCTACAGCTTAGAAGAAATTATTCACATCTTGATGGAAGAGATGACTTGGGCACTCAAGTTATGTTTGATCATAGAAATAGGCTAAACTCTTCTGAAGAAGCTGTGGGAAATGCAACCTCTTTCAAGTCAGTAACTGTGTTCACTAATCTTTTGATGGAGCTTGGGTTTCCTTTTTTTGAGGAAAAGCAACAAACTCTTTCATTTCATTATCTTGGTCAGCAACAGCATGAGTATGAGCTTCATAAGGCTCGCATGGGCAACAGCTGACTTCTCCTTTCCTGCTCTTCTGCAGAATGGTAGCGCGAAAGTCTAATGTTATCACTGCCAAACGATACAATTGTAGAATCACAACTAAGATATTCTTAGCTGTAAAAAACACCAGCATCTGATTAAATATTCTGAAGTGACCCATCAAGATTGAACGCACGATGAAGAAGGGGCCGTCCTGTATGAAAAGGCTGACCCCGATGTTCCACAGTTCTGCACTGTACCTGCACAGCAGCAGGCTGGGGATCCGCCTAGTTGATGTAGTTGGTTTGCAGCCAATATGCTGTACTGGAAATAAAACACAGTTATGTTAAAATGACTTTCTAAAATTGAGTCAGGGTTGTTTTACAGGGCAGCTATAAGCCAGGATACCCTGGATTATAAACACATTCAACGGTAAACAATTCAACATAAAGCATATCAAATTTCCACACACACACTAAGCAGGCACTTACATGGTCTGCTGAACAGGACCAAAACCACTTCCTCCTTTTCTATTCCACAAAGCTATCAGAATTTATACACGTTTAAACCAAGAAGCAAAAGCAGATCACCTAATCTTTCTGTAACAAGTTCCCCAGCTTTTGTTAGATCAATGCCTAGGCTAATATACGTATCTTTAAGAAATAAACGACCATGCTGAATGGCAGCCTAAGCTGTAGAACTTAATTCATTCTAGGCTGTCTAAGTACTTGCTTTTAAAAGATTCATCAGATAGCCACTGCCTTCTCCATGTGTTATAATAAAATTAAATCATGCCAATGTGAGGCAATATCAAGCATTATGGATAGGAAGAAACTCTGGTTGCTGCTTGCCATACAAGACTTGAACCAGTTACTTGTTCTTAGCCTTCTCGGTATGAAATTGCATGCAACTGTTGGAACTTGCACAGATGTGCTCCCCTTGGCTGAAAAGGTAGTGGTGGGCTACAATGCTTTGTGTCACAGTGTCTAGAGAAGGATCTAGAGAGGTTTGTGTGTGGTAAATACAGTTGCCTTTTATGAAAATGTATGAAGCTCAACTAACCTGTCTCTCAGGCAGTGGAATTCATTAGTTTAAAAAACATAGCTGCTTGCAATGCAGTAACAACTGTCAAATATTTCAGCTTCCTGAAATTCTATTGTTTGAATCAACACTGAGAAAAAAAAAAAAAGATGAGGCTCAAGTGGAAAATGGGTTGTAGAATGCAGAAATTTGCCGAATCCATTAGGCAAAGCTTCAGCAGCAGCTAATTTTTTAATATGTTTTTGTGCTACAGTTGTTTAATAGTCCTGACTGTTTTGCTGCAGTCCAATAATAAGTACCTAAAAATGTCTATTTTACATCATGTTTGACATCCAAGTAAACAATCTGCTGCTTGAATAAAAAGTACTCTTGTGCAGTTGTATAGGACTACTTAAAATAAACTGTACCCATAGTAAATTTCAGGGCAATGTGGTTCAATAATTTATTTTTTGACTGGTAAGTTTAATTGAATAGGCAGAAAAGCAATAGCCAGAGAAAAAATGCACAGTGCAAGAGATAATTTAATGCTGTAATTGTTTAAGCATTTTGAATTTATTTGGAAGGTGGTGATGTGTAAGGGATTTCTTGTTTGTTTTTCGACTTCTTTTTTTGTTGGTGTGGTGCTTTGGTTGTTTTGTGTTGAGGTTTGTGTTGTTTTTTTTAAACCTGAGTGTTTTGCATCTTTAAGAGAATATATGTTACCAGTAACAGGAATTGTGGCTGTGATAAATCTGAAATGTGATTGCATCAGTTTTTTCAGGAGGTGAGCTGCTGAGGCTGAAATGCTGAGTATTTTCATAACTTCAGTATCAAAAACAAAGCCTAGTGCTGTCCATGAAGAAATGAAAAATTCCTGGCTAATGAAAGGATAATGAAAATTTCCTGGAATTTTTTTTTTCTTTTTTTCATTATTTTTTTAATCTATTATTCTAGTCAGTGTGTCAACCTAGTCATCAGTTTTATGGAAGATGATAGTAACGTATCTTTGGACTAGTATAGTTAACTTGCAAACTTGTAGTGACTGGAGTCCAAAATGGTTAGAACAGGTGATGATTGAAGCAGTTTTCATTACTCTTCTCAGACACAGAGAAGGCCTTTCTGCCTAGGAACAAATAGAAGCCCAAGTTGGCTGAATGCTGGAACTTTTAGATTAAGGTAAGGGTGTCAATCCAAACATTACATGGTCCTTTAGTTGCCCTGTAGGTAGGTAATTTTTCCTGTGCTAACATCATCTGTGCTTTCGACTGTGCAGTTCCCTGTGATTAACAACTTCCCTGCTCTCCATAGCATCTAGTAACCTACGCAGATTTGAGCCAAAATAGAATCCAAGACCAGATCTAACTTGAGAGCTCACAGTGAAGTTTAAGGCAGTACACAGAGGCTCCAATACAGTATTTTAATTCCTTTTTTCCCCTTGAAGGTGAGAGTTTAATTGGGGAAATCAGAGGTTAGCCAGAAACAAGTATTTCCTCAAAAGAAACCACAATGGGCTTTCTTCAAAAGCCATCCTTGTTAAATGATTTTTTTTTTCCACCCAGAGTCTTTGGTATAGCCTGTAGTGTGTGCACAGCCACAAGATATGCCAGAAAAAACTTACAGCATTTGTTCTTGTTTTTTTTATCTGTGTGCAAGTACTAACCTGCAAGATCAAGTGGAAACTGTAACATACTCCAGGTCCATACAGCAAGAATTGCATTTATGAGAGTGTAATTATTCCTGTGGGAGGGGAAAAAAGTGGTAATAATGAAGATGCAGTTTCCTTATGTGGTAACAAATGTTTCCTGTAGTATTTGGGATGTCATTTAAAAGGTGGGTGAACAAAACAGTGATTGATTAATGCATGCTCTTGACATGTAAGACTAAGAAAAACAGAAGCAGAGTTCCAGCTGTGTAATTACACTGAGTATCTGATGGTAATGATCCAGTGCTAAGCATATGGAATTAGGCTTTGTGGCTCAAAGAGGAGATATCTTTACCCTTGTAGTGATTGTACATTTCTTGCAAGCCTGAAGCTCCTCTGCCAAGTGGGAAGGACCTCTTTTCCTGCTGTAAAACCTTTTCTTTCATAGTAAAAAAAAAAAAAAAAGTACATCTGTAAGAGAGGGTTAACCTCTTGATAGATGTTCACAGCTCATCTCTCAGTGCTGTGAGGGGGAGATGAGCTTGCTTTCTCTGGGAGAGATCACAATGTTGAAAATTCACACTAGGCTATGCATTTCCCTTCTTATCTTTGAAGAGTGTGTCATTCTATCATGAAGAAAGTACATATGAGATAACAAAAGAGGCAACGTAGATAATGAATCACTAAACCAAACTCTAGTTGCTTCCTTGCCAATCTAAACCAATTCATTAATCTGAACAAAATAAGTATCGTGCACTATTAATCTGAACAAAATAAGTATCTTGCACTATGCAAATTATTTCTGTTAGCAAATAGTCCTTACCGAACTTCTGGAATGTCCAAGGTTTCACTAGCAAATTCAAGTATATCTGCAGCTGTTCCCACAAACATGAGAAGCAGCTGAGACAACTGATCCCGGGTGATTTCAACTCCAATGGGGAGAAGCCATCTCCCAACTACTAGTAGCAGTAGAAATGTTTGGTGAAGGGCCAGTGTCCAAACAGTCTCACAGATTGTGGAAAGCTGATTCACAAAGACTTTAGCCTGTTTAAAAGTCAACAACAGCAACATACCTTAACTTGAGGAGACTGACATTACAGCTACCTTCACACACTGTATTAATTCTCAAGCTTGCTTTTATTCTCCTTCACATTATATGAGAGAAAATCATTTCTGTGTGGCAGGCATAGTTTGGAAAAGGCACATTAATAGAAACTTCGGGTAATGCGTGGCAAAGCTGTTTCTGTATACTACTCCTACTTGTGTTATCATTTTTCATCTGAGTGTAATCCTTCATGGAGCCATCACCCAGACACTTTGTCAGTTCTACTATTAAGATTTGGAAGAGAATGGTAGTGGGGTTTCATCTTCACACAAACATTTGTCCTACCAACACCAATTGGTATGCAGCACACTGTAGGCCATTTTCACAATATGTTTTTCTGAAACTATTCTCTTTTTTTCAATATTTTTAAAACTTGTTTTAGTTTTACTTAGTCTGTGAGGAGCTTGCCCAAATAGACATAACGATCTTTTCTAATTACTTTAATATCATAACAGCTCTACTAAGATTAGGGAAAGGTGTCCCACCGTCTGAATGATTCCCTCACTTCCATGACTGCCATCTCTGGATTGATTGAAGTCTTGGTTGCTGACATTCACCTGAACTGCTTCGGGCTCATTACCACAGTACTGTTGTGAACAAAAACATCACACATGCATAAATATCCTACACAGGGAGCAGACACACTCTGTGGCTGAGAGAGTCCCATTTGGCTGAACTGCAGAAGGTTCATTTATTTACAAAGGTATGCGCTCACTGTGAATGTAATTCACGTTGATCACAAGGAAGAAATACCTCTTAGAAAGACAGGAGTAATGTGTTGGTAGGTCCCTGAGAAAGTGTATGATTGTACTATAAAAGAAGATGTAAATGCAAAGGCTAAAGGAACACGTGACATCTTCGTGCTGTTAAAGTTATTTGAATGTGATCTCCTTGCAGCACTTTAAACAGGCTACTGGGTTTCCTACACAGTCTCTCTCTGGCTAAAACAGTAAAATAGGGTAAAAAACTGTCATGGTTGTACTCAAACTTGCTTTCAAAATATCTGCTTCTTATCTCTACTATCCTGAAAAAGTTCTCTAAAATGCCATTGTTTCATCTTTCTCTATGACTTCCCTCAAGGCATAAATGAACAAATTTGGGGTAGGACATTTTGGTTGCATTCTCTGCTGTGTCACTCCCCTTAACTCCCAGCCATGCCTTATTCTGCAAGGAAATTCATAATGTGAGAGGTGAGATTGAGCAATAATTAAGAAAAATGGTCCTGTTGTTGCCTGCCCCTGCAGTAGAAAAAATCCTGGTATTTTTACTTTCTCCAAATACTTGGTTCTCTGGGTACTCTGATGTTGGCTGAAACATGCTTGATCTTCAACTGCAGTAAACCAGCGGTGGAACCATGTCCTGTCTGAGGTCTGCAGCACTGCACTGTTCTTATGCCCACCTTCACACCCAAGCATGGCTCCCGAGAAACCAGGCTATGATTCTAAAAAATCTGTCTTCATAACAATCCCTTAACATCTCTCTTCATTGTAATAAAAAAAGGGATAATTAGAAAACCAAACCATGCTGTTCTTAAAGACTTTTATCCTCTCCTGTTTATGCCAGAGAACACCAAATGATTTGCATTTCTCCACTGGGCCCCCCACCATTTTATTGCACAGGGAGTGATTTTCTGCAACAACCAGGATGTGCTCTAGTGCATACTGAGTAGCTGTGTTCAGCGTAATGCCTGCCAGTATAAAGGCAACGTATTCCAGCAAATGTCACATTCTGGGAAATTTCAGATTCCACTGATATTTTACTTGGTCTCTGATAATGTTGCTCTGTAGTTGGGTGAAAGGTGCCTCTTGCTTGACCTTGTTGTAAATAAATGTAGCAACTTCCCATGGCCTGAATAATCTGGGCCAAAGCCCTACTGCTTGTTCCTTTTATAATTGGTGATAAAGGCTATTAAACAGAATGCTTGCCTTATTTGGACAATGGGTGTGAGAGTGTTGAAAGGTTACCATGCACAGGTGGCAAAGATGGTATTTCCATTTGGAAACGGGAAGTTCTAAGTTCCAGACATGGAAATAATGAGGTGGAGGGGCTAGTACTCTGCCTGGCTACAGCCTTGTGGGGCTAATCTCTCTAGGTTAGCCCTTCAAACAAAGAAGCACAGTTCAGAGGATGTTTCAGAAATTAAACTTCACTAGTGCCATGGAGAAGCTTTTTTTATCTGTTGCTTGTAGAAAAAATCTAAAGCCTTCAGAGAATAGCCCCCAAGATCAAAGCCAGTCTTTCTGAATACAGGCAGAGTAACACAGTTGGCTGAGAAGACCATGACCTAAAAATATTAGTGTAACCGCTCCAGAATACAAAGAAGTGAATGTCTACCTTGTAACGAGTAGCCTGGGCAGGGCCAAAGGGATTACTAACCTGTGCTGGAGGAGGAAGGGTAATTCACTTTGACAGCCTTTGGTTTGTCATGAAGTCTGCATCTGAGTTTGCTCCTCTGCCCCCTTGCCCCATCTGGCAGAAGTAAGAGGAAGGGAGCTATGTTTGTATTAAACCTCACATCAGAGTTTGAGGATTTTTTTGTTTGTTTTTTAAAACCCTATTGCTTAGGCAGCCTGTTGTCCTGTTGCACTTGCTATATGTGCAAGAATGGTGGATATCACTGAGAGAACTCCCTACAAATAAATCAGGTGGCTGAAGGACAGAGGTGAAATGGGAGCCCATAGCAGCTACGTAGTATGGATAGGAAGGTGTGTGGGTGCTGCTCAGCAGATGCCATGGTTTTCCCCATGCTAACAACCAAGAGCAGGTAGCTCTCATGGCACCGGAGCAGGTGATCTGCTACAGGGAGGTAGAGGAATGCACTCCACAGCTACCATGTGACTTGCAAGGAGGCTCATTTTGTTGGTTTTTGGTTTTGATTTTTTTTCTCTCCTACCAGCATAGAAGTGCAGAGAATACTGGAATAAATTGAATTCACTTTATCAGTGCCTCTTTTTAGGTTCCTTCTATGTAATTTTGCAGCTACTCCCAGCTGAGCAGAGGGGTTATTATTTCAGTGCAAGGCTCCACAAACTGCCTGAAAGGCACTTCTTAGGACCAGGTCTATATCTCTTCACAATTGCATGCAGGCAGGAAATGGAAAACTGCATCTGTAAAGTCAGGCATTTAAGTAGCCTTTGATTTTTATTTTAAGTATGTTCAGATCTGGGTTTGGCTTGTTTCTCTCTGAATATTGATTGAGTGGTGATTGCAGTAGTGATTCACTTGAAAGTTTGGAGAAGAGCCTTTATTTTCATCATGTATATGCATGTAAATAGGACTGCTGGTGCCAGGCATATTTATTTAGCCAATTATGTATGTGCAGCGACTTAATGGGAATGTGACAAGGAGAAAGTGAATACTAAGTTTCACAGGCAGTTGATAAACATGGTTTATGTCTTTACTACTGGAGCCCAGTTGCTCCTAAGTATCAAGACAGCGAATATAGCTAAAAAAAATAATTTTTTAAAAAATGAAAACAGGAAGAAGTTTTACACATTTTGCATAACTTCTAGCTTAATCTTCTTCCTGTGTTTCTTTGGAGATGAAGCTTATATCGCTCTGATTTATAAAACATCTAATCGAGACAGAAATGCTGTTGCATGACAAAACGGTGTCCTAGCACGTGGCCTCCAGAGAGCTCACTCTAGGTGCATGGGGAACCCCTGAAACACTGAACTCATTCAGCAAATTTCTCTTTGCATGATACAAATGATCTGTTACTCCCTAATAAAAACTACATTAGCTATAACTCTTTTCAATGAGTCCAGCACTGAGATGGTAAAACTGACACTTGAATAGCAGGGCAGAGTACTTCTAATCCCGTTAATGTGTGTGGAGACTGGCAGTCTGAATACACTGTGGAAGAGGCCAGCCCTTTCGTGGAGCAGGCCCTGTGCTAAGCAACAGGTACCCTGCTTGCTCTCCTTGATTTGCTGGAAAGAGTGTGGCCATCACTATGGCAACATATGTGATGTCAGAAATTCAAAGCAACCATGACTGCCTCATTTTGTTCATACAGGAAAGATGAAATGGAAAACAGGAAGAAAAGATTGCTTAAGCTGCCTTCCAAACTGAAGATGCTAATGGATATGAGAGGGGAGAAATGGTTAAAGATGTAAGATCACTTTTAGGAGAGTGATACACTAGAATTCTAACTGGTAAGAGAATCCCACCTCAGAACGAGGCTGAGGGAATGGGCAGTAATAGTCACTGTTTTCTTAATACGTTCAAGTTAAGCTGCTGTGAGTGCCCTGCTTTAGCAGAGGTGTTGGACTGGATGATCTCCAGAGGTCCCTTCCAACCACCACCATGCTGGGATGCTGGGATTCTGCGACATCAAACAAGAAGTAGCTGCAAGACTGTTCCCAGATATACTCTTTTCCATTTTTGTCCTACAACCATCACATTGGAGTCATTTCACAGCTCTAGGAGCCATCGGTGCAAACAGAAAGCTCCAAAGATATTGTGAATTAATCATAATTCTCTCTTTAGTGTGAATTAAAGCAACAGCCAAGATCTTGCCATCACCACCACCACCCAGTGACAGGCCCTCCAGCCTTCACTGCTGTGTTACTGGATCCCAAGTACAGATAGACACTGTCCATGATTCTATTTCTTCTTTGAAGGATGGCTGAGGGACCTGGGGGTGCTCACTGTGGAGAAGAGGAGGCTGAGGGGAGACTTCATTGCTCTCTAACAGCTCCCAGAAAGGAGGTTGGAGCCAGGTGGGGGTTGGGCTCTGCTCTCTAGTCTCAGGTGATAGAAGAGGAAATGGCCTGAAATTGTGCCAGGGGAGGTTTAGGTTGGAGAGGATGAAAAATTCCTTTGCTGCAAGAGTGTTCAGGTATTGGAATAGGCTGTCCAGGGAGGTGGTGAAGTCCCCATCCCTGGAGGTGTCCAAAGGTGTGGCCATCACACCTGGGGACATTGTTTAATAAGTATGGTGATCTTAGGTCTATGGTTGGACTTCATGATCTTAGAGGTCTGTTCCAGCTGAAACTATTCTATCACAGTATCACAGTATAGCAAGGTTGGAAGAGACCTCAAAGATCATCAAGTCCAACCCACTACCACAGACCTCAAGACTAGACCATGGCACCAAGTGCCACGTCCAAATGTACCTTGAACATCTATGATTCAATGGTTAAAAGTAATTACAAGGTTTGCCAAGTATCATTTTACTGACTGGGCAGCCTACATCAGACACAGCACTGGTAGTCAGGTAAGCCCTGCCAAAGGAAGTAAATTTTTGCTTTCTGTGGCAGTGATGCACCGGACATTTGAAAAAGTACCAGAGGTATTTGTTTATCTGAGATCTTATACAATGTTAAGAAAGAATATTTGAGGGGTTTAATGGATTAAGTCGTTTTAATTTTCTTGCCATTCTATTTTGCAAACAGCAGTTTTTTTCACTCAGTACAGTTAAATTTACTTTATAGTCTCTCCCAAACATGTATTTCATTCCCAAATAGTTTACTGCAAAGCAGTAGTTTCTATGCAGCCAATATTTCACTGTTGATACATGAACAACATTACTTATGTCCAGCTCTGTAGTATTACAGTGAGATTTGACTCTATCTTCAGGAAGAGAGGCTACATGTTAGCACATGCCTTAAATGACAGCATCAACACAAGCACTTCGTGTTTCCTGTTAAAGATTCAACATGAGATCAAGGTTCCATTTCCTTAAAGACCACAAACTGGTTTTATGCTGTATATATTAAATGTATGGATCTAGCAACTGCATAATTACCCATCCTCTTAGCAGTTTAATAAGGAAAATCCCAGCAATGCTTTAGTATGAGAGGTAGTATTAGCCTGGGTGCTGTGTTTGAGAGTAATTGTTAGGGATACTTCCCCTTCTGGAGGTATTGTTTTTTACTCTATTAGATTGTGGGTTTCCAGAACTCTCTGTTGTATCTCTCCAGGTATAAACCAAGCTGTTAACTTGATATACTCCCTCTTTAATTCACAGTAGCAGTATATCAATAAGAACAAAGTATGCCATGTTCTAACATCATTTTGGGAAATAAACTGCTGCCTTTGACTACAGAATTAGCTTGTTTCTTGGACCAGATTTAACTATGACGAATGTTCTCAATATCCACATTACCTGTCTGTGACTGTTTAAGGAGATTTGGCAAAACAAGATGACAATAAATTCCTGCTGCTCTATTTAGAAAAAGCCTCAGGCATTTTCAGTGTAAACACAATTTTGAATATTTGATTATGCTTCTGTGGGCTCTAACAATGTTTCAAAGGAGAAAATGAGATACTATGTCTTCTTAGTCTAATTTATGTATTTTCTTCTGTTACGTTTTGCTTGTGTTCCTTTCAGACTCTTCTTCTGTGGATGTTAGATACTGCATATGCACAATTACTGGGATGGACTAAATCTCCTTTTCACTATGTGGAAGTGCTCTAGGGAATTGAAAGCAGCCCGCATGAAGAAGTTGTTCACTCAGCATGGGCAGCTGTTCTAAGTGGCTCTGCCCTGGCCCAGACTGCCAAAAGAATAATTGTCTTTAAAACATTTTCTGTTTTTGTAATGAATTAGAACCCGGACACCCCCTCCCAGATTACTATAGAGCACAAACAATGGAAGGATGTAAACACTGACAGACAAATTATCATGTCAGCTATCTGTGGTAGCAATCTGTGACTATTCTCCTAGAGTGCAGCAAACACGTGGTAATTTAAAACCCCTTTCAATGATACCTGTCTCAATTTTGGCTTGCCTGGAGTTGTGATATCTGCCTGTAAGCACTGTGAAACTCATATTTTATTTTACAAAGGGCTCTAAAGCAATGAAATTGTCACCATAGAATCATAGAATGGTAAGGTTGGAAGGGACCTCAAGGATCATCTAGTTCCAACCCCCTGCCATAGGCAGGGACACCTCCCACTAGCACAGGTCACTCAAGGCCTCGTCCAACCTGGCCTTGAACACCTCCAGGGATGGAGTAGCCACAACCTCCCTGGGCAACCTGTTCCATCCTGAGCAAGATCCAAGCTTGTAACCCGGGGCTGAAAGACTGTTTTTCAAACTTCTAGTCTTCGTTTCCCCAGACAAATACAAACAAATGCTCCCATTTTTAGCTTGGAGTGAGGCTCATTGTTTGATATTTAGGAAATGCACAGTAGTTATAGCATAGCTGTAGCTGTATTGGGAGACCCACAAGTATAAAACAGAAAATTGGAATCAGACTTGGCAGACTTCTGCCTATATGCCTGACTCCAGTCCAGCAAATAATGCCTCAATTCAAACTAGTCCATCTTGTTGTATAATAAATACCTGAGTCCCATGATGAATTTCTAGTAGCCATAGTGATGGTACTGTGCAAATCAGATATAAAAATATAGCTGGTGAAAACCTGTGAGGGAAAAGAAAAACAGCTTGGTATTATATCACATTGTAAATACCACATAGCCTCTCATTATCTGCATTGAAAAGCATCTTCTGCCTCCTACTATATGGGATATTAAGAAATAGGGCAACTGCAAATAACAGTTGCTATTCTTGCTGAATTCCTCATGCTGTCAGTATTATGAATCATAGGATTATTCGCATGCCCATCTCAGATCATATATGGAAGTTTATTTAAAATCTCTTTTTAAGAACTAAATAAATGCACTTTGCTGTTTGTATTTTCATCACAGCAATCTCTGTACTTTAAGTAAAAGACAAAAAGCCTCTAGCTAACATGCTCCTTCTGATTTCATGAAGGACGAATTAATACATTGAGTCATTTCACTGAATGATGCTGGGAGAAAGGCTGTTGTTCAGAATCCTGTGCACTGACACAGGAAAAGTAGAAATAGCATCAGTCTGCCTGAAACAAGCATTTCTTCAGTAAAAGGTCTTTCAGTGAAGGCTGAAATGGTTTATGAAAATGGGTCTTGACCTCATTTCCCCATTTGTGTTGACAATTGGATAATTCTTCAGCATTTCTATCTCTAAGTTCTTCTCTCCTTGCTAGTCTTCCATGTAACTTCTGATGGTGAAGCTTTATAATCTTCAGCTTCTTGAGCTGAGTTTATTCAGAAGTACTAGAGAGGACTCATTACTCCTTCTGCAAGCACTAATTCTTGTGAGGGTTGCTGATGTTTTCTTATTAAACACATGGCATTTTGGTGGTGTTGGGTTTTTTTGCAATTTCTACCCCTTTTGAATAGGAATGAGGCCTGATGCCACTAATGCTCCATTTAGTTCTTTTGTAGTATGGAGTTAGCATCAGTGCAATGCTGCTGAGATGCACAGCAGCATTTGCATCACATACATGTACTGGCCCACAACAGGGAGGTGGAGTCAAACACAGCATATTGCTTGGTTCCTTCTATCCTGTCACTGGCACATTCTGCAGTGAATTTAAATTACTTTTAATAATGTATCTGCGGAAATATTTTAGTCAAATGTTGCAGTTATTATTTGTTCCTATACTGCATGTAGCTTTATTTTTGTAATCACGACTTTTCCAGCGGAGATTAAGTATCAAGGAAATAAATCAGCCCTGCTGCTCAGGGAAAAGTCTGGATTGCTGAGCTGCGATGAGTTGTTTCAGATAATCTCCTCTAAATAAGAGGTTTGGTTTTTTGGGGGGTGCATTTTGTGGTCAGCTTGGGTTTTTTTGGGTATTCCGTGAGATTTCAGCCTGGTTATTTTGGAAGTGAACACACCTCTTCTCTTACTTGAATGCGAGAACTAAGAGATTTTACAGTACTTCCTGTAGGACTTGAGCACATGAAAAATCCATCCAGCTGGCAGGTTAGCAATACTGAGCTAAAGACACCAGATGAGGCTAGGAGACTTTAGAGGTTTTAACCCTATCTTTCTTTCAGAAAGAGCATTCTAGAGGAAATAGTACATGGCCAGGCCAACAAATAATACTTTTTCTCACATGTGCCACTTAATTTTTTTTTTATGCTGCTGTAATAATTTACATTCTTCTGCTAATAATGAATGGAGAAATATGAGGCTTTTGGAGACAGGAGAGACCAGTGACACAGTTTGCCTTTTCCTTGGATTAGTGATTGTCTGTGGAGGTATTTTTATTAAGTACAGATAGCAGCGGTTCTGAATGCATTTTCCACCAAAGCAGAAAGTTATCCTTGATGCAAATAGATGCTGGTCATTTGTCTACAATTCTTACCTATAAATGTACTTAACTGTGCTGCTTAAAGTGCTGGACCACAGCCATTTTCAAAATTTCCTTCTAGCTAAATCTATCTCAGTCTTCTATCACATGTATTAATCTTAAATGTATGTGCATTCTGTATCCATTTTTACTTGGATTTTCCAAAAGCTGCTACAGTTAAGTGTTCCTTCATGTAGACTTTGCTTTCTCTCCCCAGTGAACTGGGTCTGCTCACTTCATCTCTGTCTCAACTTTACATTTGGAGCTCTGCTGTTATATTTTCCTCTGTCCCAGACTTTATTGCTGCTTTTATTACATTTATCAGATTTAGAGCATGGAACAGTTGTGTGAATTGTCACACAACACTGCTTATGTTATAATGCGTTTCACAGGTTGCATTGGGGAGGAATTGAAGATCATTTAAGCAATCCAGAGATGGCTTTTTCTGTCCTGTGTTTGTCTTAGGGCCTGCCCATAGTTTGATTTTTTTTTAATAAAAGGTCCTAGTGAAATCTTAACAATTAGTTGCATGACCACTTCCTTTTTACAGAGCATTTGTTTTGGCTCACTGAGCACTGATGAGCTGTAGATGCCTGCAGTAATTCTTTAGATGCATGTAAAAACCCATGGGCTTGGGCAAACTGCTATGACTAACATTTTTGTTCATTTCTCAGGCAGCCTTTCATGCATGAAAGTTCCCTTTGGAACAGCCTCTCAAACCCAAATATTTAAACCATTCTTGCTGTATTGCAGCAGTAGTCACTGCTCATCTTTTATTTGTCACTGAGTTTTGGTTCATGCACAGGTGTGGCATTAGCACTGCTGCAAGAGGCAGGGAGAGGAATGCTGTCCCAGGGAAAAAGGTGCAAACCAGAGCATGGCAGGATGGGGTAAGAGGTGCAGGGCATCTGCATGGAACAACCTGGAACCCATCGCTCTTCTGTACTTCACATGTGTAGTCCCCAACACGTTGTTGCTTGGGAAGTGCCCAGTGGTACCACTGAGGGAGTGCATGCCCCCCAATTCCCCAGCCCACAGGATAAGCACAGCGTTTGTACCTCTAGCTACTTTTCCCACATCTTTCAGCTGTTGGTATGGATACACACAAACTGTTAAAAGAGTCCTTTCCAAATAATCTGCTGCAAAAACTGCCCCTCTGAAAGCCCTCTGGATCTGGCTTTGGGTTAGTCAGGGCTTTGCCAGTTTGCCACCCCTCACCCCCCAGGTACAGCAGTGAAGAAAACTCACTTGGCAGGAACAAAGCCAGAGCGGCAAAGTGCTTTCGGGAAGCAGCCGCAACAGGCAGCCCCACAGCTGCGAAGTACATGCAAAGAAGCAAGAGGGGCTCCATTGGAGCCGCTGGGATATGCTCACCATTTGTAGCCTCTGCCTTGCTTAAACTTGAGGGTGAGCCCTGTCTCCAGACACAGGAGAAGATTGAGCAGTGCCAGCAGCCAGTACTTGGAGTCTTTCTTCGCTGCAGTTACTCTCCAGACCCCGATGACAGAGTGCAACACAAAGAGCAGGCGAGTAACCAGAGCATTGAGCAGCACGATCAACTCCATCCTGGAGCAGCCCCCTCCCCTTTACCCCGCACCGCAGGGGCCCAGCGCTTTTTAGGAGTCTTGGGAAGTTGCCCTGGGGATCACTGGGAAGCGTGCGCACCACAGACACACAGATCTCTTCCCTTCCATCTCGACAGAGGGGCCCATTATAACAAAAAAGAAACAGCCTTGCCCCTCCCCCAGACTTCCTGAAAACTTTTAGAGGGAAGAAAAAAAAAAACGCTTAAGCTTCCAAGCTACAGCGGTTTGCGCTCAGTGCAGCGCTCACCACGCCAAGGCAGGGGGGCGTGAGGAACTTCTCTGTCCACTCTCTACCATCTGTTGAAGGACTCAACCGCAGGGAGGCTTCTGTCTCACACAAGGACCATCTTTCTGCTTGTCCCGCTTGCCGCTGTCATCTCGTAGGTTTCTAGGAGGGACGAGGTGTGAGAAGCACTGTTAATTTGAATATGCCTTGATGAAAGCTCCACTGCATCACTGAGACTGCAAACCCTGCTTTCCTTTCTCCCCTCCATGAAAGATATAATTCATATCTGAGAACTTTCAAAAATTCTTCATTCAGCATTGCACAAAAAAAAAATACACAGAAATGTGATCGTTGTGTCAGTTACCTCTGGACTGACCCTCAGTCAGTACGGGAACAGTTGATAAAGTACAGAGTATATTTAATAAGTGCTTTGGCGTTTCTCGGAGCGATTATAAATTTTATTTCAATTTACACTAGGGTAACCAAATAGAAATTTCTTCTTGATCAGAATGGTCACTTTGTTGCTCCAGTTTTGTGTGACTTTATTACTGAAGCACTTGGATTGAGATACATCACTGTAAAATACAAATAATTTAAGTCCATGTAACATACTGTGGTGCTCCAAAGGTCCTAACTTCCTAGCTGGCTTAATTTGAAATATCCTATTCTACCTTAAACATGAGGAGATATTCTTCTAATAGTTGTGACCTTTGTAAAATATTTTTCCTCAATTTCTACAGTCCAAGTTTTCCACACTGCAAAATCAATTTTTTTTCTCTATGAAGCACCAAAGTTGGTGCCGGGTAGCTCATATCCTTGGGAGGGAGAAAAACTACTTAAAAATAACTCTGCCTAGAACAAAAAGAAAAACAAAAGGCCATTCCATAGTACAGGTCGCTCAGGAAATGCCTGAGTAAATAAATGAACTGTGCAGCATGCCTTTTGAAGCAGCAAAATCAGGTTCCTCACACTCAGAGGAAAATTGAATCAAGTCAAGGGCCTACTACTGATAATCCCCTGCCAGCAGCCACCCTGCCGTATCATGCCTTGAGTGCTGTTGGTTCTCATCCCTTCCGTTGGTGTTAAGGTCAAACCTAGTTGAAGAGGAAACAGGGAACAGCAGAGCTGAGAGTCTGCTTAAACAAGATACTCCTGCGTGGGAGTGCTTGATGTCTAAGAAATGACATAGAGGAACTGGTATGTCTAATTGTTTGTGGAGATCCTAACAATGCAGATAGAATAAATTTGGAAAGATGATAATCAATAGGACATTGTCATGTATCATATATTTGTGAGCTTTGCTGATCGGTAGTAGTTCTGCACATTAAAGGACCTCAGAGCTGAACTGCTTTACAAAGGAGTCTCATCAATGAACAATTCATACTTAACATCTGTGCAGGTCGTAATCTTAAGTGGGAAGAACATATGATATTGATTCTGCCTAACTGACTGGTGGGCCATGATGACAACAAACACAACAGCTGAGTAAAGAAAGGGAGTAAGTAGATATGGATGACTTCAGTTATTCAGTCTAGAAGAGGTAAAAATTGCATCCAGACATGGCATCTCAGTGACTGTTTGTGGAGCATCTGGACCAGGGCAATGCTTGACTTTAATTCGTAGTAGTTTACAGGATCTAATATAGACAGTAACAGATGAAGATCTCCCTGGAAATGAGGATCTTAATGTGTTTAGACTTAGCATCCTCACAGGAGTAAGACGAACCACTTCTGTACCATTGTTCTTTACCATTTTACTCAGCTTCAAAATGAAAACTAGACACAGAACAGGAAGCTTGTTGAAAATAAGACAGATGGAAGACCTAACTCTTTGCAGGGCACATGGATATTGCTTCCGTAAATCACATGGAAGTGCAATGAAAGTAACTGCGTATCAAGAAAAACTTGAGAAACAGTAAAAAGAAGCCATCATTGGCAGGGTAAGTGAGATTGTGGGAGCAAGAAGGCATCCTTCAAAAAGATGAAGAAAACTGAAAAGATGATAAATTCTGGCAAGTTAAATGTACAAACTGGCTGAAGGAGTGTGAGGGACAATTGGCAAAAAGCATAATGAGTAAAATGTCTGTTATCTGTTCAAACACATAGTGAACAGGAAGTCTGCCAGGGAATTGTTTGGTCACTGGATGGTCAGGTGGCAGAGAAGCCCTCAGGAGGTGATCGGGCTGTGCAAGAGGAGCTGATGAACTTTTGGGAGTTCCATCATGAGTCCAGGTGTACACTGTAGCATGGGATGGCACTGACTTCTGCACAAAAGCTTACAGAACTGGTGGGGTTTTCCTTGTGTTATAGGTCCTAGTATTCTTTTAATTGTGTTCATAGTTTCTACTTATTTGCAGCTCAAAGTCATCAGGCTAATTGATGCTAAGGAGTACTTGAAGAAGAAACTTTGTACTTTTCTTGTTCTTGTACTCTTTTCCTCAGCATGGAGTTAGATCTGCTGTTGGAGGCAGACAGTGGAAGAGACAGACCTTTGCTCTGGCCCAAAATGACTATACTAATAGAGTGGAGACTTTCTGGTCTCTATGAAATTGACCTGAAGCGAGAGCAGGACAGTTTAAGCATATGGTAGGTTGATAGTGTTGGTTGGATCCAAGCTTAGTGCAAGACTCATATCTGTATAAAGTGCATGATACATTCTCTCCTTTCTTCTGTCTGCAAACTGTTCATGTGGATGCTGAGAATTGTCCACATCTGGGGATCACTTGAAAAAGCTGTGCCACAGGACCTACTTTTGTGCATTTTGTCTAATTTCTGCTTTTAGGCTGTACCAGTTCCCAAGAAGAAACTAGGGCTGAAGATGGAATGCAAGTCAGCAGTACCATGTTGTTGTGAAATTAATGGTCACATCAGCACATAGATACAGAACTGAAACCTGTAAATTGTCTGCTCTCATCCAGCTTGAAGGCCCTAGCTGAACTGCTGCCCTACTTTTGGTCAGTGAGGGAGAATCTAGTAAAGGGCAGGAGTGTCTCTGTAGCAGAAAATAAATAAATTGCATAAACAAATTATTCATTGTTTAAATAGCAAACATGGTAGGTTTCAATGCTTATAAGATCAAAAGACCCCTATTTAGGCACCTGGAAGGCTCCAGTTTAGACAGGAGCGGAAGAGCTGGAAATCTTTGAGGAAGAATTTCAGTACAGAAGTTCTGAGGATTCTGGTGATCATGTGCAGTGCTTTTTTTGACAGGGAGCTCTGAACAAAGGAGACTGTCTCATAATTTGCTTCTGTTTTTACTCGCAAACTGGGATGTTTTAGTAGTGAAATTTCAGGGTAGTGGCTCTTTGCTGTCTTTCAGTTAAGTGTCTTTCAAGATTCGACTTACAATATTGTTGTGGTTTTGGCCCACATAGAATTTGGGATTGACCCCCAAAATGTAAATTACCATGCTTGCTCAGAATTTGGAAGTAAAATGAAGTTATTATTTACAAAAGTAGGCTAACTATAAAAGATAATAAACATACATGAATACATATATACATATACAACTAGACAATAGCCTAGCCGCCCCCCTGTACATCCCCTGGACATAATTGCTGAGACCCCCTTGGACAAAGCCCGGGGGCTGTTACCAGCTAACACAGTATTATCTCTCCCCATTCCCAGTCAGTGTTCTTACCAATAACCCAAACAACAGCCGGCACAGAGGAGTGAAGCAAAGTTCACAGGAGTACAGAAGGAAAACAGGAGAAAGAGAGAGAAACATGCTGTAACTCCAAACTATGTAGAATCTTTTAGACCAATGGAATGGGTTAAACATATCTCTTATATTTCATTAAGACTCTTTGAGAGTTGATCCCCCTGAACTCTCTTTCGAATTCTCTGGAAAACTTCTTTTTACTATTTAGGACCCCAGTCCTAAAACTGTGACAAATATTCATAAAGAAATAATTATAAGGTATTAAGCAAGTAGCTGTAAGATTCTCAGGATGAGAATGAATTATAAATTCAATGTGAGTCAGCAATGTTGTTCTGCTATGAAGGAGACACACTGAAATATATAAAAAGACCTGTAACATGCTAGATTTGAGTTATTACTTCCACCTTCCTTCATGCTAGGAAAGACCTCAGCTAAGCTACCCTAATTCAAGTGATGCATTTCCAAGAGAGAATTGATGGAATAGAATGTTCAGAGAAGAACAAGGCTGCCGAGGAAAGAAAAATGTGAGTGCTGCTACCTCTCTCCTCACAGTGTTTTGTAGACTGAAAATCGCCAAGTATTCAGGAAACTTGCAGGGAGGCCAGGAGTTGCCCATTTCCTAGTCCCAGAGCTTAGGGAAGGAAGTAAAAGGTTTAAGCAGAAAGAAACATTGCAATTAGATGTCTGGAGACATATCTTGTTAGGAAGGATAGTGAAGCACTGAAATAGATTGCACAGAGAAGTGTCAAATCTCCATTGTCGCAGGCTTTTGAGCACAGATTAGGGAAACATCTGTCGGGAATGCCAGCAGTTTAGCTGATCACATTGGTGGGGGGAGTACAGACTAGGAGATCTCTGGAGGTTTCTCCAAGTCTGGCCTCCTCGGACTCTAAAGTTTATTTCTTTATTATCTGATCGTCTTGAACCTTTGAGGAAGTTTCTTGCTTAAATTAAATCTGCTTAATTTCACTTCCAATAGGGTTCTTAAAGAGGAGGAAATTGTTCTGTTTTCTGAATGCTCAACTGCAAACTGTGAATAATTATGACAGCCTTATAGAGAGATCACAGTAAGTAGCAATTAGCATATGTGTTGAAACTAATGCGAATGATTCAGTTTTAGAAATAGAAACAAAAAAATCTGTCTGGTTCTGGCATAAGTGAAAGCCTGACTCCTGCCGATCAAATGTGAGAGGGGAGAGCCAAATCTTTCAAAACGTGATGTGTGATGGAAGGTACCAGCTATAGCTCAGTAGTAAGGGTGTGAAGAAAATGGATAAAGGAGTGAAAAAACAGAGTATAAAAAGATTATCTCTCCAGTAAAGAGCCAATATGATTGCAGAAGCATTAAAATCTCTGCAGGAGATTTACTGAGGACTCTGCCCTGGATTAGAATTTGATATAAAATAACTTAACTGAAGTCATACAATTTCTGTGCCATTTGTAGCTGAGTTAATAGCATATGTTCCTGGAGGATTACAGTCAATGATTAAGGAAATTAGGTTTTGTTTGAATTTAATTTAGTTGCATAAAGCTGCTACAATAATTTACAGCTCTGATATTTAATATTTAATAACCTAGATCTTAAAAGAATCTGAGATATAGCAATGTCATTATATATTGAAATATTATCCCCATAAGTCATTTATATTTGCTAGTTGATATGAATGTTCATCAACTAGATGGGCACAACAGGACCCACTTGATAAAAAACAATCCAGTTTTACAGGTGGTGGTGGTGAAATCTTTCTGTATCTGTTACTCAGTAAATCATAATTCACTTAAAAAGAAATTTGAAGTCTCAGTTTCAGTAATCACAAGAATATATATATTTATATTTTTCTTTCATCTAATTTCTTATCTTTTGGCATCATGAACATTATGAATCCACTATCTTCTTCCATATAAGCCTGCTTCTGCCCCTTCCCTTCCCTTTGAAAGAGGGGGGAAAAAAAAATAGTTTTCCTTAGGTTCAGAATTTAGCAAGTCATCCCGCCCTTGTTCAGAGGAAAGCAAGCATATAAAATCCTCACACCTCTCTGAAAATCCAGTCGCCAGTATTTTCAGGCACCTTTCTATTTACCACTAAGTTTATAAGAGCCAAAAGATGCTAAGTTCTGCCTTGTACCCACATTACCAGCTGCAGAATTCAGTCTCAAAAAGCAGTTGTACAGACCTAGCATCCAAAGTGTAAACCTGCAATGTACAAAGGGAGAGAGCAAAAGGCTTCCTGTGGCCAGCCCTGTCCTCATTTTCTCTCTTTCCCCTCTATAACGTGGAATGCATTTTTCACTCCATGCTTCCTTTTTTGTGCTTGTAGTCATTCTCTCCTATTTCTTTCTTGGATGGTGGGGCCCATCAAATGGTTGGCTGTTTTGTATATCTATCACTTCTGGTGGGCCATTGCGTTTCAAGACATAGATCTGATTCAGGACAGTGAGCTTAGCACAAACTTCATTTTAATGCATTTTGAGAAGAGCTTTTTAGAAAGCAAGTGAAAGCAGTTACTGCATGGCACTGTCAGTGCTTAGTGGGCATAAGTCTGCAATGTACATTGGGCCACTGGTCACAGTGTCAGATGATGTGAGCTGGCAGAGCTCCACTGATGTCAAACCTTCTGCAACCCCAAAATAATGGCACAGAGGGGTATGTTTTCCCCTCTGTTTAAAGGTGGGGGAAAGCATATGAGCAGTATATAGTTCTCTACATCTATACATCTTTGCTGTTGGTTTTATGGTTCAGAAAAAAACCCTTCTGGAAGGACCATTTTTTTCTTAAAGAACTGAGGAAAAGAAAAAATAAAAGGTTTCAAGTATTCTATTAGGATTCGTAATTTCTCTTCCAGTCTGGGCTCTATTTTTGGGAACACACAGTAGTTCTGCAGCACTGGATATTTCAAAGAAGAGGAGAATCAGCCTTGTTCTACAGGCACCACTTCAAGCGTGGCTGAAACACTGAAAAACTATAGCATTCATCTTCAGCAAAGAGGAAAGCTTTCCATTTTTTGGCTGGTAATCCTTCAAATGATCTTTCTAGTCATTTTCTTTCCTGCTTTCTGGTACAAGAATCATGTAGTGATCCCAGAGGAAAGATCTCGAGGTCTGTGGTAATGGGTTGGACTTGATGATCTTTGAGGTCTCTTCCAACCTTGCTTATACTGTGATACGGTGATACTGTGAAGATTTTGCTCAAGTTTAGGGCACAAGGAAGTGGTGGCTGGGCACAGGTTCCTGGTGCAACTATTGCTAGTGAAGAGGTCAGCTCCTTTCACAGTTGGAACATGAGGCATACAGGTGAAATATTTCAGGCTTTGGAATACAGTTGTCAAGATAAGTTTGTAAGCTAAAAGATAAAGGCAGTGTTTTTGTTTAGATAGTGGATACCTCTGTGTCATATCTTATAATTAAGTTCTTCATGAGCTGAACTCACTGAAATTTCTATGACAGTAATTATTATGGCACCAAGTCTGAGTTAATGGGTCTGAGGCCAAGCACAACTGGTGTCTGGATTTCTTTGGGCATGATGTTTTGATTAATTACAGTCATATGCCTCTGATAAAGTGTAAGTAAGAGTCTCATCAGTTGACAAAATATTGAATGTACTAAAAACTCAACACTGTAATGCTAGTACTGGGAACATGAGCAGTCAGGTTTCTCATAAAGCGAGGCTGTACCTCATTAGAGGAGTTACGGAAGGACACTGGCTTCTCTGCACATCTCTGCCTGGTAAATAGTGTCTTTGCTGATTCATACATATATATATATATATATAAAATTTTATTTTTAAAAATTACTTCCCCCCCTATATGAAGCGGTGTGTGTGCCTTTGCCATCATCGCTCAGAACAATTAACAACAATGCTTGGCTACGGTCCTAATAAACCACTTTCCTCCCTGGGAAGATTTGAGTCCATTGATGATCTGCATATATGTATATGTAGGTCTCTATTATGTTTCTCCCCTGACAATTTAAGGATTTAACAAAGGAAATTACTGAAGCTGCATACAAAAGTCTTTAATGTTTCTAAAAGCTAATTTATTAAGGTGGCTTTTTAGTCTGTGTTGGAAAGGACTGAAAAACTGGACTGTACCACAAAAAAACAGGTTGGCAGATTGGGAAATTATTGCATTAATGCTACCAATGGAAAGGAGAGTGTGTAAAGGAAACATCTCTCCCCTCCAGAAAAAAATAACCCTCAATCACTATCTGCTAATCATATTCATCACTGCAGTAGAAATGTAATGACATGGGTCTCTGTCTGAGAGCAAGGCTTCCATAAAGCTGTCAAGATGCTTAATTGCATTCTTTTGTTGCATTTGACTGCCACAGACCTGTTAAGAAAAAAAAAAAAAAAAAAAAAAGCTTGATTAGCAATACTGTTTGAACTGGAATAACTGGAATACTGACTTTCCTGTCCTCTTGTTATCAGGGAACACTTCCTGAGGACAAAAATTTCCACATCTTTGTTGGTTGGTAAAATGTATTCAATTTTGCAAACAAGCTTCTTCCCAAAGGCTGCAGTTTCAGAACAAACCATCTGTTCAATCATTTTCTTCACTGGCAAAAAGAAAGGCTGAGTGCCAGAATTCTTTTTTTCCACGATGTTTACCCCTAAGTTATTAATACCTATCTGATACATGTAGAGATTTGGGGTTTTTTTTTCCTTTTTTTTAAATCTAGTAAAACAGTATTGTTGTGTTGTCTGACAATATGAAAAAAAAAGATGAGCCTTGTTTCTGATCACCCACACTGTGCAGCTAACAATGCCAGCTTGTTGATGAATAATGTCATTTGTTCACTTCTCTTGAGTACTTCATCCCACTGACTATACTTCCCTTGTCCTTTATTTGAGACATCTGCCTCTGCTAACCCTGGTATACATAATAACTTGAGAGATTTGAATGAAGAGAGCTTATGTGATGTAATAGGCATGTGCAAATATCTTCTAGAGTTTAGACTCGGCAGTGTCACAGTGTGTTCCTAATGGTCTTTAAACTGCCTTGAAATCAAATGTCAATTCTGAGTATTGCTGATGCGAAAAGTCACACATGGAAAAGGCAGGTTTGATTTTTTTATATATAAAATAAACAAACAAAACCTCCCACAACAACAAAAGCAACTAAAAAAAAACCCAAAGGCCTAAGCAACAACAACGAAACTCCCAAATCAAACCCCACAAACAAACAAAAAAACCCAAACAAACAAAACCCGCCCCCAAACCAACTAAACAAAACAAAAATTCCGACAAATACAAGTGAAAAAGCAACCAAACAAAACCCCCAAGTAATGATCCCAGTGAATGGCTATTATTTCTTGTGAATTTGCTGAACCTGTAAGGCAGTGTTTGAAATAACAAAATCTTCCTTGACAGGAGAATCTTCAGCTTCTGACAAGAAATTGTAAGGCAAGGTTTTAGACTGAGTTTTGTAATTATCTGCTGACTTTTCGATGTTCAGTATGTACTAGTAACAGCACTACAGGATTCAAATGAGAAATCAAAAGAAAAAGTTTGCTGCAGTAGGTCTAGCCTGTCTTTACTCCAGATGGACCCTCAAATTACTTCACAGAAAATTTTGGGAGCACATCAGAGAATTTACCTTACTAGATGACAGTCAGAGGTCAAACCCAATGAAGTCTCACTAGGTGGTGGTTTTTTTGGTTTGGTTTTTTTTTTTTTAGAGCAAAAATTATTTCACCAGGAGTTTTCACTGGAGTATCTTCTTATGCCAGTTTATGTTAACAGTTTCAATGGGGGAAGGTACTTCTCTTGCTCCTTGAAACATCTTGGCTGATTAATACTCTCCCATACCGCTATTGATCAAAGCTGTGGAGTACCTGTTCTGAAACTTTGGTTGCAATCTACTCTTGTAGTCTTAACATTGACTTGGGAGAAATGAAAGTTTATCCAAACGATTCTATCTTTATAAATCCTGCTAACTGATTATATTTTTTCAATATTCACATCAGAAAATAGAAGCTTTTCTAGAACAGGATGCTTAAAGTTCTGCCGGTCCTCCAAGAGAAGTCCTCTTCAGTGTCTTAAAGACCGACAATACAGTTTTGAAGTGATTGTTGGAGGATTTCAGGAAGGAGATACCTTGTTCAGAGAAGGAGCTTTTATTATTTTGACTGCACCAAATACAACCAAAATCTTTTAGAAGAAGACCATTAAAACATAAAGCTCAAAGAGTCTTAGCCCAAAGAGAGAGCTGCCATATTCAGAAGTTCTAAAAACATGGGCCACAATTACATCAGATAGATAGAACTTGCTTTACTAATTACAGCTAGTCTGTTATCACAGAATCACAGAATGCCAGGGGCTGAAAGTGACCTTGAAAGATCATCCAGTCCAACCTCCCTGCCAGAGCAGGATCACCTATACCAGATCACACAGGAACGCGTCCAGGCAGGTTTTGAATATCTCCAGAGAGGGAGACTCCACAACCCTCCATGGGCAGCCTGTTCCAGTGTTCTGTCACCCTCACAGTGAAAAAATTCCTCCTTCTGTTCACATGAAACTTCCTATGCCTCAGCTTCCACCCATTGCCTCTTGTCCTGTCATTAGGTAACACCGAGCAGAGCCTGAGTCCAGCCTCCGGGCACTCACCCTTTACATATTTATAAACATTGCTGAGGTCACCTCTCAGTCTCCTCCAGGCTGAAGAGCCCCAGCTCCTTCAATGTCTACTCATAAGAGAGATGTTCCATTCCCTTAATCATCTTTGTGGCTCTGCGCTGGGCTCTCTCAAGCAGTTCTGTCCTTCTTGAACTGGGGGGCCCAGAACTGGACACAGTACTCCAGATGCAGCCTCACCAGGGCAGAGTAGAGAGAGGGGCTAGAGAACCTCTTTTGACCTACTAACCACACCCTTTTTAATATGCCCCAGAATGGCATTGGCCCTCCTGGCCACAAGATCACACTGCTGGCTCATGGTCAAGTTCTGTGTGTTTATTTTGGCTATGTGGGAAGGCTTTTGGGGAGAGGGGTTGTTTATTTTGGTGGGGGAGGAAAAGAAAGGTGAGCAAGGACAATGGGGGCCTGATCAAGCTGTCCAGAACTACATACAGCACAGAAGTAGTATAAATCACATGGTAAGCTAGTTTGAAATGTGTCCCAAAATGCCCAGAAGCTCAGGATCCTGACTTACAGTACTCTATGAGCTGAATTCACCAATTCTTTCATTCCTATAGTGAGTCAGGAAATATTTAGTACTTTTCTTGAGAATACTGTGAAATCTCAGTCTTTTCTCAAACTAAGTCTGACTTTGGCAGGAGAGAACTTTGCAACTCTGAGATTAAGAAAAACCTTTATTCTTTGCATTCTCAGAATATGTGGGAACGATCTGACTCCTGATCTTTGTTGCAAGGAGTGTTGCCTTCTGTGACCTTGAATTGCCATAATTGTTATAGAAGTCAAATAAGTAATACTTACTCAGCTGTAGTACACACACAGGGGTGTGGAACAAAGTGAACCACTGGTGCTGCAGAACTGGACATTGAAATCAGTCTGCCCAAAGGGAATATAGACGGACAGGACAGTAGTTTTGGACTGCTCCAATTTCTCTATAAAGTGTCTATATATATTATAGAATCACAGAATGGTAGGGGTTGGAAGGGACCTCTGGAGATCATCCAGTCCAACCCCACCTGCTACCACAAGAAGCATCTAGGTCAGGTTGCACAGGAACACATCCAGGTGGGTTTTGAAAGCCTTCAGAGGAGACTCCACATCCTCGTGGCCCTCCACTGGACTCTTTCCAGTTGTTCCCTGTTTCTCTGGAACTGGGGAGCTCAGAACTGCTAGGGACTCTGAGATGTCAGTGGAGAAAGTTGTCAGTGGAGAAAGATGAAGAAATCAGGTGATATTAGTGTGTAATGAGAGGTCAATCCCATGACTGAAGAGAGCAAAACTAGGAGCACCAGAACACACAGCACTTGAGATATGCTGAAAGAGATGTTGAAAGAGGCATCTGTAAAGGAAGAAGGGAGCCTAGATGATGAGAGCTGAAATGTGCTGCCTACTGCTACAAGTTCAAGAATATTCCAGTGTGGTGGTTGGATATGCATTCTTGAAGTTACAGTAACAGTCAGATCATGAGCCTGACAAGGAACCAGAAAAGCAAGATGTGGCAAAGATTTCAGATAGGCAGAATTGAGAGTCTATTGGAGATGCTGTAGGGCAAATCTACAAAAGCAGAAGAGAAGGAAAGGTGGCAGAATTGTTCAGGGTGATGTCATTAGTGAAGTGTGAATTCAATATATCTAGCAGTAAACGCGGTACATTGTGCAGTATCCCAAAGAGACATCATACATGCTCTGGAGGATGTGAATGAACTATCCACCCATTCTTGGCAGGCTCCACAGTTTTGAAGTCCTACAGGCTAAGATTACAAAGCTAAACATTTGAAGAGAATGAAACATTTGGGAAATGAAACCAGAAATGCATTACGCTGTAGATAAATGTATTTACAATCAAAGAGAACACAGATCTTATTTCTCATCATCTGGAGTCCCCGTCTCTTCCTTTTTTTGAGGCCGTTACCCAAAGGAAATAGAGAAGTCACAGAATTACTGATTCAGAGATGTAGCAGAAATGTTTTACAAAATCATCTGGAGAAGGGATGTTGGTGTTTGGTGGTGTTTTGGAGGGAGTGGACATGTTTGCCTTTTGGTTTTGCATAGTTTGTTTTTTTAGCTGCCAGCCATACTGTAGGCTTGTGCAGACCCTGAAATTCATCCTTTTCCATCTTCCTTCACAGTAATATGAATAGCTCTTTAGTACCAGCTGTAAAAAAAATGTTTCCTTCAGTAGTGCACCTCACCTCTTCTCTTCAGTCTGTCACTATGAGAAGTTAGTGAGGTGGGGAGGAGGTTATGCCTACAGTTACACTTGGTACTATTTACTTCTTGATTTGCATGAATAACACATTTCAAAAGGAAGATTTTCTTTAAGAACATGTTTCTTTCAAAACATTATATGCTAATGTAACTGGTAAAAGGAGAAATATTAAGTAAGGGACACCTCATAGAGTATGGGAAATATCATCACAAGTCAAAATAATTAGCCTTGAAAAACTGGCAACTCCTGTTGCTATTCATATGCTGCACCAAAGAGGTTAAAGAAGATGTGTCGATGCAGACATTTAAAGGTATTTTAATACTTCTGTCGTGCCACCCATGACTGCAGCTGTAAAATGTTCACATGTGTAAGAAAAGAGATAAATATGAAATATCTAATAATAACATAAAAACCATACATGTCTTCCTTCTGCCAGGTGTTTATTGTAAAAAAACAAAACAAAACAAAACCCTAACTCCTTTAAAATAGAATCTGTGTTCCTGACAAACTTGTAGGGACTTAAATTGGTGGCTCTGAGTTCATTCAATTTCTTGCATTATCTTCCAAGTGCAAGCTTTTAATGGAGTTTTGATGATCTCCTCTCTATCTGTATGTAAGAAACTTTAATCCCTTGCAGCAGGGTAGGCAGAGCTGGTTAATTGGCTTTGTTCGGGAACCTGTTCTAGAGAATGTCTGCATGAGCAAATCTATCAGCATAGGAAAAGCAAACATGCTGTAAAGCTTTGGCAGAAACAACTGCTATGTCATGACCATCTTGACTGGACTGAAAGTGGTCTCATGCATTGTTGTGTGCTGGTTTGAAGCCACTAAGGAAGGAAGCTAAGCATCACACTAAAAATAGGTTGATGAATCAAAACCCTCTTCTGGCTCTTGAGGAATTGTAGACTGAGGAAATGCCTGGAACAGTGTGGGCAAAAGTTAAAATAGCATCTGCATGTGTCTTTACCACTTGTCACAGATGATGCTGTATCACCCCAGGTTTTCAAGGAGAGTCCTGTAAACCAACACTACATGTGATAGAGGGCAGTACAAGTTCAGTCTGCACCACTAGACTAGAGACTAGTTTTCAAACATTTCTTATAAAGAAAAAACACTGCTGCCCAAGTTTAATATCATTGAAGCTTCATATTGCAGTTCTAAAATAATGTGGATTTGGGCTAAGAGGTGAAACTGAACATGCTTAAGTAAAACTGTGGGCATGATCCTATCAGGGAGGGACTTACCATGGACTTTGATGAGCACTTGCCGAGCTTAATCAAGTCAGCTAGTCTGATTCCGCCTTGGTGGATGCTGATGAGAGGCTGCATTTCTGACAGAGTAAACTCTTTCCCTTCAGTCCTTGACCTCCTGTTGCCTGCAGAGGACTGAACTGGGCTATGTATATTATATATATGAAGGTGGCACACATCCTATTTATCTTTCCCTACATATAACCAATACCATGCCATGCCACTGCAACATAGCATAGTTTGCTTATGGTTGAAGAATAGATGGGAGAAGCTAAACTTGAGTGAGGTGCCAGTGACTCCAGTTAGCTGACAAGAGCCCTTGTGATGTGACACCTTAGTAGGGGAGTTCAGTGGTTCCTATCCATAAAGCCGCCTGAGTCTCAGAAGCTCCAAAGAACACAAGAGGTTCTCATCACCTTGAGCTCCCTGAGCACATCAAACCCATCTTCTCCACTCTGCTGACTTACTACTTGGTACTGAATCAAACTCAGCTGCTCAGCCCTTCTATTCAGAGACCCATGTCTTGGGCTCAGGCCTGCTAGAAAGTCAGTGGAGAGCTCTTTTCAGACCTAATGGAACATTCTTATCAAGATACAGGCCTGTGCCAGATGCAGACTTTCCAAAGGGGGCAGTGTAAGACCATGTTAGAAATTTCCCGAAGAGCTGGGGTCCCTCACAGGTCCTGCTCCAAGTGCAAAATACATCTCTTTTGATCTTGGTTTCTGTAAGATAAACATGTAGCTGTGTGCAGTTTTCTTCTAATTTCCTACCAAAACAAAACACTTCACTGCAAATGCTTTTCCCCTTGAGGGACAAGAGTACTAATGACACATGACAGATGTTAGTCATGGCTGCTTCATATGCTACTGGAAGGAACTTTGGTGCTGTGGAGATGTTTATGGCATAAGAAGTTTTAGAATAATGCAACTGGAGCTTATGCTGATATTTAAAGTTAATCACTGGCTTTCAGTTTTTTAGCCACTGATTTGACAATTGTTTCCAAGCCATGTCAAGGGCAGATCTCAGGCAGGAAAATAAGTTATTTTTCTGCCCAAGATCAATGCATTAGAAATGGATTACTTCTGTCCAAGGGAATTTGAAATCCAGTCCTTTAATGGTGTGGTATGAGAAGTACATGTGTGTGAAAGGGAAAAGAAAATTCAAAGAGCTACTGAGGGAAGCAGGTCTTTCTTCTTCCCTGGTCCACTTGCAGTGTTGATAAAGATGTTAATGGACCTCTGTTGTGCATGTATCTATTTTGATAGCCATAATGCAGGGGAAAAATCATTAAGTTGAAGTGCTTCTTCTCCAGGGTGTTTAGGGAGCTGTTCTACAAAAGTCAAATCTGGTCTCCTGTCTTAAACACTTGCTTCTAGACATTACACATCTCACATGACTCTTGTCAGAGAGGAGCTTAGAGCCTGTGATTTTCACCTATTGTTACAATCATCTGACAACATCTAGGTTTTAGTTTTATTTATTGTAGACTGGGTAAATGCAAACACAGGCAAGATTCTTAGCATCTCAAATGGAAGTTCCCATCCTTGTCGCAAGGTTCAGTAGTTCTTGTATACATCCTAGTCTGTACTGTATCTTTCCCAGAGACTTGCAGAAGAAGATGGCTTAGCTACTATCTAGCAGATTTGGGCTGCCATTTTGGTTGAAGACATGTAGCACAAAGTTTTGGATGCCTTGGCAAGAACATCTGTTTGGCATCTGTTTCTAGTTTCAAATCAAACACCATAGCCTATCTCTCCACTGGCACTAAGAACTGCAGATGAGAAGAGTTAGCTGTGGCTTGCTTGCAGTTCTGCTGTGTGATCAGCTCACATATCAGTGGGGCAACCAGTAATGCACAGACCACTTGCCAAGCTCAGCTTTTTAGCTATCAAATAATCCACAGTGTGAAAATCTATAAGAAATTTTAGTGGAGACATAAAGCATTTCCAAGTATGTTTGAAATTACTATTAATTTTTATATTTTGATGATGCAAGAATTCTTCCAGTATGATGGAAGCAATCTGACCATTTATCAAGTCCAATAAAGATCAAAGAAGGTCATTAAAGGCCCTATAAAAAAAATCTTCCTGCTCTATATAGAACGATGCAGTGTTTGTTGCTACTCTTATCTGGTCTTTGTAAGAAGAGCTATCACTGTAAAATTGTATTGAAAAAAGGACTTACTGCTGGGAGTATTTTGGTTTTTTAATTGTTACCATGTCCATAAGGGCTTACCATGTGATCAAGTGACTTCCTGGGTCCCAGCTTATATGAGCTTATAGACAGTACAGGCAAGAACATCTCCCATGGCTGCTGGCCATGCAAGGCAGGACCAAACAGTGTGCTGGAGCCCATGTCACTGGACCCTGGACACGAGTCAAGCTCAGCTGCCTACTGCGCTGGAGCTACAGGGTTTCAGAGCATGTGGGTCCTCTGTGTTCCACTCCCACATGGTGCTGAGGTTTATCCACATCATCTGTGACTCATGGCCACATGAAGTTTTTGCTGTGCTGGCTGATGCTGTCAGCAATTATGATCATTCTTCTGCAGTTTGCTGTTTTTACTCTATTGTGCAGACTGCATTTTTTATAGTCTAACTCCAGGAACATGGAGGAATCCAAGGCAGGGAGATGACTAGGGAATGGAAGATGGCTTTTAGAGAGAGGAGCTGGGATGAAATTTCATATTTTCAGTACATGGACATGAATACAAGTGCTACTGGTGCATGACTTCAGATACGTCTCGGGTGGTATGTGTGAAAATGTAGCAATTCATGGCATGCACCACAGTTTGCTTGGAAAATACAATATTAAATGGTTTGTGCAATAATTTGGGAGCAAAGGCATTTTTAAAAGAAGATTTGTTATAGCTTATTTCCCCCAAGCCATCTGAATAAAATATTCCATTGTTCAATTATTTGGCTGTTGTAAATAATTGTAGAATGATAGAATGGCTTAGGTTAGAAGGAACCTTAGAGATCATCTACTCCAACCTCCCCACCATGGGCATGGATGCCTCTCAACTAGACTCAGCTACTCAAGGCCTCGGCCAACCTGGCCTTGAACACCTCCAGGGAGGAGGCATCCACATCTCCCTGGGCAGCCTATTCTAGAGTCTCACCACCCTTGTACTGAAGAATTTCTTCCTATGATCCTACTTTTCCTCAGCTTAAAACCTTGTCTGTCTGCTGACACTTCACTGCTCAGTGGCTTGAGTTCATTTACCTCAGTGAGCCTTCCGGGTGCACAGCAACAGCAGACCTGGGTTACAGATCGCTAGATGAAGCTTTTTCCACTGATTTTATTCAGTGTCTGGAAGAAGTACTTGCTGTTAAAAGGAAACTTCTGCTGGGAAGAGATGGGGCATACAGAAAATGGGACTGGGTTTCAAGTGGTATGGAACTGGGGTAAATGTTGTCATTGAAAGTAAGTTAAAACAGCTATTTCTGAAATCGATTAGCAAGGGCTTTTAATTGGTGGGGACATATTTTTAAGCACCTCTTCTTTAATCTTTTATGATAATCAGGCTCTCACATTTACAATTCAGTAGTGTTTTCCATACAAGTAGCTAGCTGAAAAATCTTAATTAGATTATAGTGACTATAGGAAAAAGTTGTTCTAAAAGTAAAATTACAGAGTTATTACTAATGCTGTACAAATTAGCACAAAGTGGCTCCGACCAAATTATCCCTGTGAGTTTGCAATTATGGGTACCTGCTATTAGTGCACTTGCTAAACTTTTATCAGTTATCATTACTTCCTCAAAAAACAAGAACAAACCTGAATGTTGTGAATATTGTGAGAATGATTAATTGCTAGTGGTAAATTGCTGACTAGCTCCATTATCATTTCTGCTTTAAAGATTTTGAAAAATCTGTTGATCAGTTTTATAAATGCAAAAGTTATGCTAAAGTAGTATCAGGTGGATTGGTTTGGGTCTTTCTTAGCCTAGTAACATCTGTCCTCAAACTTAACTAAGTCTCAGAGACTTTCACAGCATGAACAAAGTAACAGAACATTATTTTAACCTTGATGCTTGATTGATTTTTTTTTTTATACTTTTTATTTTTCTCTCTTTTCCAAAATGGACCCTGAACTCAGACTCCTAAATCCTAATGCTAGGAAGTTAAATCAATGGCTTTATGAATTCTTCAAGTGTTGAGTATAGCATAATTCCCATCATCTGAAAACATAACCTAGAAATAGGACAAGAGAGGTGACCTTTACTCTACTCTAGTGAGACCCCACCTCGAATACTGTGGGGAGTTCTGGTGTCCCCATTATATGAAGGACACAGAGTTGTATGAGGATAGTCCAAAGAAGCTGGAGCCATTGAGCCTAGAGAAAAGAAGACTTCAGAGCTGCCATCGAATACCTGAAGGAATCCTTCTGGAGAGCTGGAGAGGGACTTTCTGTAAGGGTGCAACAGGACAAGGGGGAATGGTTTGAAGCTGAGGGACTGGATCTCGGGAAGAAGTTCTTCAGTATGAGGGTGGTGAGACTCTGGAATAGGCTGCTATGGGGGGATGTTCAAGATCAGGTTGTATGAAGCCTTGTGCAGCCAAGTCTAGGTGAGAGGCATCTCTGCCCATGGTGGGGAGGTTGGAGTAGATAATCTCTAAGGTCCCTTCCAACCTAAGCCATTCTATGGTTCTATGAATTGTCCTGTTCTATGAATGCATACATTAATATGTGAGGGAGTATTATGCAGCTGGTGCATAACAAAAGTGGATGTTTTAGTCTTTCATTTTTCAAGAAGTCTCTATTTCCACAGGTCTTAGATATTCTGAGAAGGTCAGTGAAATAAAATGCTAATGAATGGTTCAATAATTATGTCATATGAAGCCTTTTTTTTATATCAGCTGAGAGTTGGAGTAGATCTTAATTTTTGCCAATTCAGGAGTGCTTTTAGTCCTGTGTAATCAGAGGCATTTGCAGCTTTAACATAAATTGGAAAGATATAAATTGGAGAACACGTCATTACAGCTGTTGAGTGAAGCAACAGCATATTGCTAAAATTCATGATACTGTGTTGCCAGACTCATAATAAATATAGGAAAATCTGGAAATTATCAAGAGATACATTAAATGCTATGAAATGGCTAAAATTGTTTATCTTGGCAGTTCTGAAATGAAGTCACTACATGGATGGATCAACTCTGAAGTACAGCTTGTGAAAACTGCCAGAAACTAAGATTTCACAAGTTTAAAACAAAACAAAAAATCCCAAAACCAAAACAAAGAAAGAAAAAAGGTTGTACATCAGCCAGCAAAGGAATGGGAAAAAAAAAAAAAAGCTAGATTTTTTTTACATGCCTCAGAAATGTAAACGGAGAAGGTATAGTGAAAGACTTTGTTTCCCAGACCATCAGAGCTTTAAGGAATAACCACTTTCTTACAGCCCTTTATCATCTGGGAGAAAAGATCTTTTCCAATTCAAACAATTTTAGGATTCTATTATTTTAAATCTACATTTTATGTTATATTGCCTATGAACAGGTAGCACTAGTAAATATTTCTTACAGTACCTAGTCCCTTAGAGTGAGCTAGAGACAACAGAGAGGCAACGGCAAAGGTAGCTCCAATTTAAAGCTAGCCTAGCAACCAAAATGTTCTTAAAGCTTTATGAAAATAATAAGAGTTATCAACAGACTTTATCCTAAATGCTGCAACTGAGAGTCTTGATATGGTGCTGTGGAAAGTCCTACTGAGAGCTCTTGGTTAGACAAGCTTAGTGCCTCTCTATGAGGTGCCCCTTCATTTGGAGCACTGGGCTTTCAAGCAGAAGCTCAAATGGAGACTGCTACTGCAGGCAAGGGTAGTATGAAGCCAGACAGAAGTTATGTCTACAGGGCCTTTCTAGGCAGTTAAAGATGTAGATTCTGTACATTTTTTTAGACATTAATTTAGGCGTAAGAGGAAAATACATTCAATGAGGCATTCCTGTGTAGTTCCTATCAAGGCAACAAAGTCAGCCTTGAGCAGCCATGATATCCAAAGCCATGTTCCACTTCTCTAAAGATGTTCTGGCCAAACGTCCCCAAATCTTGTATGTGAGTACCTGGCAAAACAGACCTGCTGTAATGAACTCTCCTTTGTAATTAATTCCTACATTGCATGAAGCAACTATTTGAAGGCAAATATGCTTACATGATGTGCTTATCATGTTTCAGTAATATATATGCACAAGTTTCAATTATTTCATAATAAAGTTGTAGAAATCAATCTAAATTCAAATATTTCACCAATAGCTTAGACTTGAGGCATGTGCACTATGGAGGAAGTGGAGACTGGAGCCCTATGGGAGTAGCATGGCAATCATCAGAACAGAGGTAGCCATGTAATGTATAATAGTGAGGGAGGCAGCGGTAATGGGACCTAACCATGACAAACACCCTAGGGAAATGCAATGAGAACACGATGAACATCATGAAATGTAATATTCCTCAAAGATTCCCCTTGATTATTTCTTCTATGATTGATAAATTGACCAAAAGTGTATTTTTAGCAAACAGCAATAAAAATTACAGAGCACCTCACGATGGCTGTGCTCAAAGGTGTGAAGATTTTTGCCGTTTCTTTTGCTCGTGTTTCCTTCCAGTTAAAGCCCAGGTGCTTTTGACAGATTGAAATTTACTCCTTCTACATCTTATTAAACATAAGACAAACTGAGTTTGTGTTTTTAAATGAGCCATTTGTACATGATGGTTGTGTGCCTGCCTTCTTTTCAGTAGCCTCAGGGTCTGTAAACTTGTTTTCTGTCTTTCTCTCCCTGTATTGACTTCGCTTTCTCACTGCACAGCTTTAGCAAATGGAGCTGGTTTATGTATGACACAGCAGTGAAGCCTAAGAAGAATCTCCTTGGTTACTTGATATATCCTGGATCCCACTCATATTTGCATGATGCTGCAAGTATAAATAGCTTTGGTCATGGTGGGTGACTGTCATTGTAACTACTCACTTGAAGGTGCTACTACACTGTAATTTTAAAAATGCGTGTTACTGGTTCTGATCAAAGGAAGAAAAACATCTGAGGTCCTTGGAACAGATGCTGAACATAGCAGCATTGATTTTAAAGAAGCTGCAGTGATGGACATGAGAGTATAACTATGTTAGGATATATAGGTCACCAAGGAGACGACGTTTCAGGTGCTTCTGCTAGGCATCTCCTTTGGCAGTTTTATTGGCCTAGTTGGGAGCCACTAATGAGGAAAAAACAAAGTGATTCAAGTGACCACCATGTGGCACTTCTCTCTCTGCTTCTCTATATAGAAACCATCAAATATTTAGTTTTAGTCATTCTAGATGCCTGTTCAATCCTTTCTCTTCCAAACATAAGGCAGGAAATTTTGCATAAGTGGATATTTCTCATGAGAGTTTCAACATTCCCCGTTTGGGCTTGGTTGAAATTTCTGCTACATAAGCTACTTCTGTAATACTGCTGCTAGACACTGTGCCAAAATCAGAGAGAAAGCAGATAGGTATCTTATCAAATATTTCCCAACCAATTGTAATGTATGTTCGTTTTGCTTTAGTTTTTTTAGACCAAAGAATGCAGCTGCTCACACTATACTAAGCTAAATCCTCACATTCTGACTACCATAGGCTTCTCTTTTTAACCTGTGCTGCCATGTAGCTGCATTTGAGCTATGCTCATAGCTCATTTGGAATGAATAGATTCTAGTTGAGAACTGGCTCCCAAACGCAGTACTAGAATGAGAGCTGTGCTTTGCTTTTTTTTTGCATGTGATTCATATGCAGGGGAAAAATCAACATAAATGTTGGTAGGCATATACCCAAAAATCAACTTCATATGCCAGCGCTTTTCTTGTTAGTTCTGTTTTGACTGATCTTGCAGCAAGGAGGGAGAGTTCTTCTATTTTCCTATCAGACAAAGTGCTCACCTCTTTGACACCACACCAGCATCTCAGGTCATGATAGGACTGTAGTCAGAGGTAGTTATGGTTGTCAGTAATCTGGCTGTACGTTATCATTAGAGCTAGTTGGCATAAGTTAGAACAGCCCCATCTGTGCGCTAGCCTGCTCCAACCCAATCTGCTGAGATGGTTTGATACGAACCATCTGATCCAAACCATCAAGGGTTGAGAGAAAACTCTTCTGTCTGGTCAGAGAGCATCTGAGTATGAGGGAACAATTGTACTTCAAAGATTTCTTAAGAAAGTTCATCATGCATGTATCACTGCTCATATCTGTATGTTAACATTTTGTGAACATTTGGAATTCCTTAAATTAACTGCAATGGCATTTGAAACAAGTCTGATTGTTTTTTATCTGCCCTGTTTAAAAAAAAAAAAAAAAAAAAAAAACAACCCATTTTGACTAAATTTAATGAATTATAGAAGTCAGACATCTCAGGTTTTCACCAACCAGAGGAAAAGCTGTCACATCACTAGCATTAGATACCAGGGACAGTAAGAGAAAAGTAGGAGTAGCTACAACCAAATTTTGCAAATGCCTTACCAGATGTTGAAGTCAAATTGCTTGCACCACCAACCTTAAAGAAATCAGTCTGCTAGCTTGCTAGTGTTCCTCAGGGCACAATAAACTGGTTTCACAACACTATCCTTTCTGATCTTTTTTCTGTGATGATTGTTGAAAAGTTATGTGTTTGTTTGCTTGTTTTCACAGAATGCTCTTGGAGATTGTCAATTGCTTGGTATCACTATGTCTAAATTGGTGGGAATGTGAGGGTTTCTTTGAAGTACTATTACAGTTGCTTAGGATACATTTCAAAGACTTCTGTGGCACTGCAGAAACCAAAGTACAGGACTTAATGAGTAAACGTAGCTAATGTTAATTGTCTGTGGACCTTACTTTTAGCAATATGTTGCATTTCCTCTTCCAAGAGATCAGTGTAGTCAATAAAAAGCTGGTTTCTTTGAATGTAGGGAATAACTGAAATCCAAAACTTGCTATCATTATAATAGACATCTTAGGAACCCTACAAGACAAATGAGATGAGGTTATGTGCATAGGCCTTGTTAGAGTTGCCTGACTCTATTCCCTTCCTGAAAAAGTTATTTACTTGCACACATGCAGTGCTACGTAATTGCCTTATATCATTAACCCATTTTTCAGTGCAACTTAGTCTCATTAAAATTGGGTAGTGAGAATTAATATGGCAAACTCTTCTAGAGAAATGTGTTGCTACATGTAAACAGGCAGGCTTACATCTGGCTTTGCTGGCTGGCAAGGCAAAAATTGCAAATACTCTGTTCCAGCAATAACAATTATACTGCATACCATACAACAATATGTCATCACTCCTTACTTACAGCAACAGGGCAAGGTTTGCTGATATTACCAGACCTCTGAAAATACCCTGGAAATGGTTAAATTTCACAAGGACAAACTCTATTCCACTGTATCCCTGAAAGTCATAAACAGCAAGAATGCTGTCATTTCTTAGGTGAGAGAGTTAAACTGAGGTGAGTGTCAGCATGATTTATGGACCTTGATTTGTTTAGCAAAGGGCAGTGTGTCTTTGTGTCATGTATAGGTTCTGCATATCTGCAAAGACAATCAGTATTTGACTCTGTACTGTATTCTTGAGTAATTCTGTGTTTGGTACTGTTTGCCTTTAGCAAACATTCTTCACCATTTTGCATTAAGTATTTTCAGTGACTGATAGCTTTCTTCTTCAAGGATTGATAAATGGGAATCTGCTCTTTATCTTGGCCTAACGGAACCCTTGATGGAGTGGAGCTTTTAGTGTTGTTTATTCTATAAGCTTTGAAAAGAGATTGAGACATGATGTTGAGTCACCGGGGAACACGAGTTACAATGTGTGGCTTGGTCTGTCACTCATTATATAGCATAATCATCTAAGTGACCAGTTCTGATGGGAATAAAACCACAGTCAGCTTTCTCAGAGAACATCAATGGATGAAAATCCTTTGGCAGATTTCTAGCCAAACTCCAATCTAAGAAACAAACCATGCTGTCTTTATGAGTGAAGAGCCAAATCATGGAAGGCTTGAAGAGCAGCAGTGGGAAAAAGAGCAGTGCAGAGAGGACATCTGTATGCAGATTGGAGCAACTACTTTTACAGGTCTTCAGTGTAGCAGTCTTTGAGGTCTTCACTAAGAATAGTGGGTTTAACTGTAGAAAACCACATGCAAGCTTAGGTATGTGTGAGATCTACGAGTCAAATCAGTTGGGTCTGTCCCAACAGTATGTTACTGAGAAGGGAGCAGTGAGGGAGGGCATACTGATAGACAAAGGAGTCCAGTACCAGTCTACAACACGCCTGGGCAGTAATTCTAGTTATTGCTTCCTCAGCAAATGATGACTCCAAGCCTGACTGCTGCTTTCATCCTCTGCCTGTGGCCTGCTGTGTTTTCCTTGATGGCTCTTGAGCTCCAGGCCCCTGTTGCCTGCCCCTGTGTTAGGCTGCTGTGTGAGGAAGGCATCTCATCCTGGAGCACTCAAGCCCTTCTTCTTGCAAGCCACTGCTAGCCCTGGTTGCAGTGGTCAGCCTAGCTATGCTGTGGGCAGTCAGCTACTTCTAGAGACAGCTGGGGAAAACCAAAGAAAATTATGAAACACAATAGTTTAAAGGTGAAGGCAAGGAAGATAACTAAGGTCCTGCAGTTCCTTGCCCAAAAGGAAAATTAGTGGTATATGAGTAACTTTGAGGATTGTGAGATTTTTATTTGTTGTGATACAGTGTTCAGAAGAGAATAACCTGTTTCTCTAAGCTCTTTGCCATGTATCTAGTTTTATGGACTTCTGTGATTTTTCTTAAAAAACAAGCCAGCAAAACCACCAGAAAAGAACTAGGTCTCAACACAGTTAAAATAAATCAAAACAAAAATGTGCCTTGGAGCATATGAATATTGTTTGTAAACAGTGCTCAACATAAGAGAAAACAATCAAATAAATAGATATTAAGGGTTAACATTTAAGATGTTTATTTAAACCAAAACATCCAGGAAAATGTTAGCAATAAAAGTATTAAGTGAAAGTGAAGAGAGAACGTTTAAAGGAAGGGAGGGGAAGGGAATCCCTTATGAAGTTACCAGGATAAAAATCAAAGCCTTCTGGTGATCATATAATTTCTGCATCATAAAAAGGTAAGTGAGGTTTATTTATTGCTAAGCCAATTTAAAGACTCAACTGAACATTAAATACACTGTTACACTACCAAAAGAAAGTTAGCCATGTCACCAGTGCCCTCCCAGGGAGGTTGTGGATGCCTCCTACCTAGGGGTGTTCAAGGCCAGGTTGGATAAGGTCTTGAACAGCAGAGCCTAGTTGAGAAGCATCCCTGCCCATGGTGGGGAGGTTGGAGTAGATGAAGCTCATGTTGAGCTTCTCATGAATCAGTACACCCAAGGCTGGTTTTTTTCAGAGCTACTATTAACCCACTCTGCCCTGAGCCTGTGTTTGTGCCTGGGATGGGTCTGACCCAGATGCAGGACTTTGCACTTTGACTTGTTGAACCTCATGCAGTTGGCACTGGCCCACTTCTCAAGCCTGTTATAGAAGAAACTGTGTACAATAACTATACACAACTAGGGGAGAGCATTATATTTGCCATTATTGGCAAGGTGTGAAATAATACTTAGAGATCAATTTACATTACTTTAAACAAAATATTTCCAAGAGACATGTCTTAAAAATAATTTCCTTTTCTCCTATAGCAATTTTTACTAATCTAGGTTTTTATGTTGGGATGGGGAGGCGACTTTGCTAAAATTAGCATAGCTAAGGACAAGTTTTCATGCATGTACCCACATACATGCACAATTTCACCAACTGTTATTAGAAGTAAGTCTAAATCAGGCAGCTATATAGGATGAAGCTAGGAGGTGCCACCCAACACTTAAGCCTGTAAACAGAAGTTAAAAAAAACCCACATGTGAAAAAAAAAAGAAGTGAGACACTATCAGTTGGACTAGTTTTATGGCAGGAATGGTCAACTTTTTGCATGCTTTGTTCCTATGGAGGTCACCTGGGGCTCAATACACTGTGCTGTGTTTGCACATCCCAGGACCTGACTCACTAACCTAATATTTCCTCTCCCCACCCTGACAAGGTGTTGGGTTTATCCCTGCACGGAGTTATAGCTCCTTTTCTGATTTTTGTTCAAGACTGATAAGCCTCCATATAGGTTCAGCAATTCTTGGCTATTCCTGATTTGAACCAGAGCAGTTCCAGTGATTTTGACTAACCTCTATTTTTGTATGCTCAGGCCACGTCTCAAGATTCAAACAGGATGAATATGGGTTGCCTAGTGTGCTATCATTCTAACTTTTTTCTGGAGACAGAAGTTTTATTACATGAAACTGAGAAAAGTGGAATGAAAGTTGTTTCATTACTTTTTTATACTGCTTCTTTTTTTTTCACTGTAGCCTTTACCACTTTACAGAGAAAAGTTAAAATGACCAAAATGAATCTCTTGAAACCTTTAATCAAAGTGTTAGAATGAAAACAAGAAGCTTTAAAACTCAGAAGTCTTATCTGCAGGAGGCAGCTAATATCATCTCTTCTTTAAAAAAAAATTCATATCAAGCTATTGAAGTGAAGTTTCTTTGGGAAAGGAATTAAAGCAAAGTAGTAGCTTAGGGCCAAATGCTCTCCTTTACATTCCTTGATTTTATGGAGAGCCATGACAGGTGCAAATTACCTGAATGATTACAGAAGATGAGAGCAACAGTGGCTCAGGTCTGCAGCTTGCCACTTCATCTCGAGATCCAGCAAAAGCTTCTTACTGCTCCCTCACCTTTGATCTTTTAACAGGAACTAGGGAACAGAGCTAGGGGTAAGGATGCTAAGCAGCCAATGTCTCTCACGGTCTTTAATTGCACAAGCAGCAGATCCCGTTCCCTTGAATCTGCAGGGCCATTTCAATCCTATGCCTTTGGAGGAGAGATGAGGAGGGCCAGAGGCTGTTATGGAAGGCAAGGCAAAGCCCTCCGGGCAGTGAAACAAACTGAGAGATGCCATGTCCTGTCAAATGTGAGGAGTAAATCTGGGGCTGTGCGTGTGCAGGATGAGAACATAGACTTTGTCTCTGGATCATCAGTAGCAGATAAAACAGCTCATGGAATCACATTCCCAAATATTTTTGGTTCAACGCAGTCTATATTTGGGAAGGTAGCACCATGTTGAACTAGTTAAGCTTGCATTATATGCTCTGCAGCTTAGGAAGGCCAGCAAATAGCTCAGTAACACCACCTGAATATCCTGGCATCTGTCTGACAGCTCATTGAGAGAATATCCTGTAAAATTGATGACCTGACTCCATTACTTGAGAATTAAATTGAGTTGGTGCAGTGAGGTAAACATTTGTAAGGGTGTTTGGATACTGTTACAGGAAATTAAATCTTCTGCATATATGGCAATATTTATTTTACATTTTGTGTGCTTCAATAGGAAATGAGCTCTTATTTATCTTCTTTCTATAGTGATAGCAACAGAGCTTCAGAGACAGTACAGCAGAAGTCTCCAAAGGTTTTAATCCCTGTTGCCGCACCTTGCACTTATGCATAGGATGAAGAAGGCAAAAGCCCTTTGAGATGTCCTTTCTGCTTGCAGGTTTATTTGCTGCAATATTGTTTGGGGAAAAATGGGGAAAGCAAGAGTGTTCTTGCTGAGGAAGAAGCAAGAGCCCAATCCTCATTTTTAGCAGTGGAGGCTCTGCTAGAATCCCAAGGGTGCTGTAATGCAGGCACCAGTTTCAGGAGGAGATGGGCTGGGTAAGGGAGGTTTTCTGTGGTGAATGAGCAAAGGTATTTCAGTGTCTAGTAGCATGCCACATGTTGCTCTTCTTTTGGAGATTTACTACACTAATGGTACTGATGTTGCCTTGGTCAAGTTCTGTGCCCCACATCTCTGGTGTGGTTCTCCCCAACAATGAGATTTCTCTTTTTCTTTAGGGAACTTTCAGCAGCCAGCTCATTTGCTGAGGGAGCTGGGGTTGTTTGGCCTAGATGACAGAAGATTCTGGGGGGGACCTTAGAGCTGCGTTCCAATACCTGAAGGGATCCTATAGGAAGGATTCAGAGGGACTTTTCATAAGGGTGGAATGATTTTGGGCTAAGGGAGAATAGGTTTAGACTGGAAGAAGTTCTTCAGTATGAGGGTGGGGAGACTCTGCCATGGGCTGCCCAGGGAGGGTGTGGATGCCTCCTCCCTGGGGGGGTTCAAGGCCAGGTTGGACAAGGCACTGAGCAGCTGAGTCTAGTTGAGAGGCATCCCTCACCATGCTGGGGAAGTTGGAGTAGATGATCTCTAAAGTCCCTTCCAACCTAAGCCATTCTATGATGATTTTCAATGTCGTCAGACATAAAAGTACATAATATATTACTCAGGGACATAAACATTAGGTAAACTTATGACAATTCTGGACATCCTTGGATAGATTAATGAAATTCTGGATATCCTTGGATAGATGAATGAAATTGATGTAAGTTCCCACTTGCTAATTGATCTAAGTAACACAATAATACAGAATAAAGTAACACAATAAAACAGCCTTTGTAATTTATTTTCTCTATTTCCACCTTCAGATCGTCCTTCTTCATTACAATCTTTAAATACTTCTCTTTATCTGGTCTTTCTGAAGTGAACAGGAAATCATAAACTGGAGTAGAATACAAGACTCACTATGCTTCTTATCTTGAACTCCTTCATATGCTGCACTTTATTGCTCATTCATATGGCCATAGCGCCCAGGACTTAAAACTTTTTCCTCAACAAAACACAGTTATCCTGTAAAGCAAGCTGTACTTGAGAAAAATTTGCAAGTTTGGACCTTGAAAGGGAAAGCAAATAGTGAAATGGAAACTGTTTACAGAGATAGTTGAGTAATATGTATAAGCCAGATTACGTCAGAGCTGAGTATCACAGTATCACAGTATCAGCAAGGTTGGAAGAGACCTCAAAGATCATCAAGTCCAACCCATTACCACAGACCTCAAGACTAGACCATGGCACCAAGTGCCACGTCCAAACGTGCCTTGAACACCTCCAGGGACGGTGACTCCACCACCTCCCTGGGCAGCCCATTCCAGTGGGGAATGACTCTCTCAGTGAAGAACTTTCTCCTCACCTCCAGCCTAAACTTCCCCTGGCACAGCTTGAGACTGTGTCCTCTTGTTCTGGTGCTGGTTGCCTGAGAGAAGAAAGCAACCTCCTGCTGGCCACAACCACCCTTCAGGTAGTTGTAGACAGCAATAAGGTCTCCCCTGAGCCTCCTCTTCACCAGGCTAAACAATCCCAGCTCCCTCAGCCTCTCCTCATAGGGCTTGTGCTCGAGGCCTCTCACCAGCCTCGTTGCCCTTCTCTGGACATGTTCAAGTACCTCAATGTCCTTCTTAAATTGAGGGGCCCAGAACTGGACACAGTACTCAAGGTGTGGCCTAACCAGTGCAGAGTACAGGGGGAGAATGACCTCCCTGCTCCTGCTGGCCACACTATTCCTGATGCAGGCCAGGATGCCATTGGCCTTCTTGGCCACCTGGGCACACTGCTGGCTCATGTTTAGGCGGGTGTCAATCAGCACCCCCAGATCCCTTTCTGTTTGGCTGCTCTCCAGCAACTCAGAGTGGCTGGAGAGTTACTGGTTACTCCAGTAACATACTTTTTTTTCCCTCTGTCCTGTAACATGCAGAAATGTGCTAGTGGAGAAGTTATCTTATTCAGTTTCTTTATTCCTAGCTCAGTAGTTATTTGGGCTCCATGGTTTAAACAATACTTTCTCACAGAAATCACTTATCTTATATATGGCCATCATCAGTGCAGTGACTAAATGCTTCATAAGCATAAATTTACTTTATTTTCATAATAGCAGCACCCTGAACTGAGTAATTTTTCAACTCACCTAAGTAGCTGGGGAAGAGGGGGAGAGACAGAGAATGAAGCACTTAGCTTATTTTTCACAGCTACCTGATGCCAAGATGCCACTTTTAACTTTGTTGTCTGTAAAGGGACTGTGATATTCATAAATGCCAGAAGGATATTCGTTCTTTTCTGTATGGTGGAGGCAGCTATGATGGGCCAAAATATCTGACCTGTGAGGCTCAAACTGAAATGGGGAACATTTCAGTTGAACCTGGTTTAATGTTAAAAGCAAGTAGAGAACGGGAGTGTAGGCAAAAGAGCTCATGCTCTTTCTTCCTTCCCAGCAGCACCTGCCAGTTAGTATTTTTTCAGTATACTCATTACATTAAAACATACCTTAGTTAGACTCTACATCAGAAACCTCACCTAGTGGTTTCACAACCACCCCTATGGGCATGAGAGGGTGAAGCATCTTGTTCTGGCCACACAGAACTGTACAGAACCCAGGTGCATGTCCTGGTCACTCGTAGCCAAAATGCTGATGTAAGCGTTGCACCCAAGACACATTTGCAGAAATGTAACAGCACAAGTGGAATGTGTTCTGCATGCTGTTGAATTGTTACAGACCTCATCTTCTCTTCCAAAGCAAACAGGCCAATAGCCTTCACGTTACCATTTTAAATGATCCACCGTGAGAGGTGGATCACCAGGTAGAGTTTCTACTCCCAGCCTAGGGACTGAGAGTATTTGACTGTAGTCAATATTTTTATATTATGCATTTTTTTGTATAAAAATGTGCATCCTCAGCACCACATAGCTGTCATTAAGCACTCTGATATTTTTTCCTGGCAGTTCTACAGTATATTAGTATATATCCAAAATGTATTACAAGTGGCTTATACATTTGCTTCCAATTTGCTAACAACGAATACTTGATTTCTTTAGATGTCTCTTTCTCCTCAACTTTTCTTCTCATAGGAGTTCCTAAACATGGTGCAACTGTATTTTCCAACTCATCTGTAACCATGGTTTTTTTTTTTCTTTCTTTTGCTAATGAAAAGAAAAATCAAATCAATTTTATCAAGCTGCTGGTAAAGAACAGAGAGTGTTTACTGTAATTAGGATATTGCATTAGAGAAGTGATCTAAAGAATGCTGCTAAATGTCATTGCTCTTAGCAAAGAAACTGCAGAAGTTGATATGAAAATGGAATTTTGAAAAGGAGAGTTGTGTAATTTATTTAGCTGCTCAGTGATGTTCACTGATGTACTCATGAGTTGTGTTTTAACAAGTTGAGTTTTCTTTTTGCAGGAAAAGATTAGGAGACTCTTTGATATAAACCAGGTAATTCCTCACTTGCCTGCTCTTTGTTTAGCAGCTGTTACACCACTCTCCATTTCATTTGACAGTTGGCATGATGCAGGTAATGGTGAGGTGCATGATGACAAATACTTTCGTTGTCTGTTTTCCTATTGATTTCATAGGCCAGATTCTTCAAACCACTGTAGAGTAAATCCAGCTCTGATTACAGTCTGATTCTCAATCCATTTGAACTTCATTTTTAAGGAATATAAATTTCCTTCAGAATCAGTCCAGTCCTTCTCTCTTATCTATATGGATGTAACCTGTATCATTAATCTACTGGAACTAGGTGCCTGTCCTCTTGGACACAAAAACTGCCATTATTGATTGGATTGCAATATTGGAGCCTGAATAAGAATGCCTATGTTCTGCTGACGAGAAATATCATATGATGATCTGCTCACATACAGCACCATCTGAGAATTAATCTTGCAATCAAATTGAATACTGTGATACCCCTTCTTATGTCTGACAAACATTACACTAGCCTATGTTTCCAAGAGCCAGGCGTCTCCTTCAGGAAAGCATAGTAATTTTTCAATTGCTATGAGTTGGCAAATATACAACAGTAAAAGTTTGGCCCTGGCTTCTGCTTTCCTTGCTTCAGAACTGGCGAGAGCAAACCTGGCCTGCAGTCAAGACAGAAATGATTACATAGTTCATGGTATCACTTGGATAAAATGTATTAAGCCATGACTGCTCGAGGCTTACTTGAATTCCTCGCACCTTGGCTACATGTGTGAACCCACTCATTCTGCACGGAGGAGTATAACCTTCTCTTCTTACTTTCCTGCACGTAAGATAATATCCTCTTGTTAGCACAACTATGTAGCCACATTAGAGCCGCTGAACGATGTACAATGTGAAGGTGGCAATTTTGTTTAAGGTGTTTTATTTTTTCATCCCTTACAGAAACGGTTCCTTAGATGCCAAACCATCTGCATGTTATAACATAAAAAGTCAATTTCAGGTTGGGTTGCAAAAGAACTTATCCCTATAGACACATGAGAGATATACTGAATATATCGACTATATCTGTCCTCAGTATGTGCACAATTTGAAGGAAAAGGATCAAGCGGTTCTTTAAAGTTCAGATGCTGAAATGGGTAAATTTTCATCCGCTTCCACCTACCCTCCCCCTTCTGCTATTTAATGATCTCTAAATATCTTTAGACAGAGAAATGCATTGTAGTATTTTGGACTGACCTGGTTTGAGGATAAAGTACACTCTGCAGAAGAAACAGAAAAAGAAAGTGAAAAAGAACACAAAGGCAAACATTCAGGGGTAATCAAACATGCCATATTTGTAGACAGACAAGTTATCAAGGTACAATAGATTATGAAAACATTAAGATCTGGCAATTGGAAGGAAAGAGTGCTTTTGATAGTTAGACATTGAAACTTTATTGAAAAGGGGTTGAGGTGGTAATGAAAACAACATCTGCCTGTGATTGCTAAAACGTGATTGCAAGAAGAAAATGGAATGTTGTTATCTCACACTGACTGACATTTAAAAAAAACCCTGAAAAACGGACATTAAAAAGGAAAGTTAGACAGATGTAGCAAAGCAACAACTGCTGGAGATGGACAAGCTTTCCCTAGGGACACATTGCCAAGTTAAATAAAGGGTCTTATTCTGATTGCTGGCTGCTACAAATCAGCTTTAGCTCTGCTGAAGTCAAACTAGTTGTGCCAGTGCAAAACTGGCGTGAGATCAGAATCAGGTATTGGATAAAAGCTTTAAGTGATAGAATGTGGCATATTTCTATCAAGAATCTAATTAGTTTGACCTTATGGTCACATGTAGCTGAGTTTGTAACCAGGTTTATTTTTTATGATTGATAAACATACCGAAATACTAGCAGCAAGGTCAGATATTCCACCAGGTGAAACACCCAGAGGAGTATTCTAGATGTACAAAGCAAAGCAAAGGGTAAGCACAAATTCCTCCCATTGTACAGTATCATGGTGAGAGAAAATCAGTGCTTACCTACTCTCAAAGATACTTGGGGGTAAGATGGGGTCATTAAGAAGATGATTTGAGTCTGCTGTGCTCCTCATCTTTTTGGAGGTTCCTCAGCAATATAGTGGTGGAGGGTGGGTGTTCCCCAAGCCAGGATTGCCTGGCTTTGAGACATACCCAAATCACCAGCTCTAGAAGGCTGGCTCTCCAACCTCTGCAGCCTAAGATTCTTATGCCTCCAGGCTGGAGGTGCACAGGCTTATGGAAAAATCATCAGTCAGATTCTTGGTGTACTGCCTGGACTAGAAAGCAGTCATACCAGCTTCCTGCTGCTATCAGCAGTTATAGAACTGATGGTAGTATCTGCTTTGCTGAACTTCTCGCAGTGTGAGAAACTCCTCATGTGTATGAGTTTCATCCCCAGATGAGTAAAAAGAAACAAACAAGCAAATAAAGCCTGTAAACATTTTAAAAAGTGCTTTCCAGCCAGCCATCCATATTACATTTTTCTAAACAATGTCTTTGTTTTATAGACAGATTTTATTTTTCACTCTAAACTGTGACCATGTGTTAAGAGAGAGCAGTTACTTAATATCTTTCTTAACTTGCTCTAAAGAGTGTGGGCGAGGGCCACTGGATTCTGGTGAATAATCCCATATCCTCTGCATCATGGACAAACACTGGCTGCAAGACAAAGAATTACAAGTGAGTGTGAGCAAAGTTATAAAGCTGTGTTATGGAAGGAGGGACATAGGAAGCAACAAATTATTGGAAAATCAAAAGACTGTTGGTAATGAAAATGTTTTCTTTTTATATGACACACACACAAAAAGAGTATTTTCGTAGCACTCTGATGAAATTCATAGAAATTGGGCAAAAACATAAATAGTTGGGAGAAGGTTAACATTTAGAGGTGAATTTGCATGGTCTGCTTTATATAGCAATCTTGTGTTGGTAAAACTGAAATCGGAAACGCCACCTCACCTCACCCCACTTCAGAGCAATTTATTGTGTCCTCTCCCTATTGCTGGCAAACTATAAGCACCCTAGAGAGACCAGCCCTCCAGCAGGAACACAGAAAGTCAGCTGCCCCAGCAGTGCTAGCACCCTGTTAGTGCTGCCCCACAAGCAAGAAGCATGGAACAGAATTCCGTTCAATTTTATCTGCTCTCAGAAAAAACACAAGATTAAATCAGTCTCACCACTGCTAACTACTGGCTAATGGAAAGATGAATTTTCTGCCTCCCTTTCTCACCAGACAGTTAATTGCATGCTTCCTTTGCCAGCTATGTGTATTTTGTGCTTCAGCAAATTTCTTTTAAGCTGACAGGAATAGAAGTAATTTCTCTCACCAATCGGGATTTCATCCTGTTTCATCAAACTTCTTAAGCTTTTTTGCGCTGGCTTTCTGATCTGTTTCTGAATCTCCTCTCTTTTCCTCTCAGACTTCTTCCAAGAGCTTGTTGTACAGTGGTTTCCTTCTACAAGAACTAGATTTATAGCATAGAGGGATCTGCTTTACAGTGACCATTAGTCCTTGGGTATCAACATATACTTCCTATGCTAAGGAAAAAGAAAATCTATTCATTTTTCATATTGAATGCTTTTGTTCCAAGTGTGGTATCAAAATGAAGGGGGTCACCAAACTGAAAGCCGTCATATAGCAGGGCTTTCTTACTTTACAGACAGAATAATTTCAAAACAGATTATTTGCCTTGGGAGAAATAGCAAGTATGCACGACCTCTCAATAAAATATTCTTTTCAGGAAACCAGAACCATCTAAGTAGTCCTGAGGTTTTAGGTGGTAAGGCAATGGCACAAAATTAATCTCCTCCTGATTTGGATCCATTCATCCTAATTGATTTCAAATCTATTTTGTGATATCAGGAGGCAGCAGTTGTATCTGGAGGCCTGGCACTTGTCTTGGTTATCTAATGCTGTCTGTTAAGTCTGCTCTTTCTGCTTCTCTGAACTCAGGAATTCTCACCTTTATCACCTTCACAGAAATATGTTGTAATTGGGGTTTTTCTAGGGTGGGGTACACATGTGGCAATTTGTCTGCTGGTCATCCCAGAACATATCAAAGTGGCCAAGTGTAAGTAGCCCAGCATGTACTCTCCCCCACAGCCCAAGTTGATGCCTGAGCAAACACCAATCTGGAAATCATAGAGGGGCATCACCCTCCATGGCTTTGATACCAAGCTGGCACAACTACCTAGAACTAGCTTGCATCCAGCTGACTTGAAATGCAACCAGAACTGCCTGTTTCCGTAGATCTGCTGCCTTTACGTGTTTTTAAATTAGCTCTATGATAGGACAAGGCCATCTTGAGAGCATTATTCATACAATGATATTTCAGGTCACTGTATTTGTTCTAACATTGCATGTTGCCCAATCATTTTCTTGGCATTTATGCAAGCCTACTTTTCTCTTTAATCATATATCAAAGGTACCCATTTCTGATTAATTTGAATTATGGCTCACTTGGACTTAGTAGGACTCCAAAGAAATTGTGGCTGCTCTTGAAGCATCATTTCAGTATTTGATTGCAATTCCAGTTTACTACAGCTGGTGTGAGTTGTAAATTCTCTCAGCATTCCATCCTTAATGAATGGCTCATCAAATTACTGATTTCTATTTGCTGTGTTTAGTGTTTGAATCTAAAATAGTTCAGAGCCTTGTAAATAGGTTCTAAGCAAAAATTCGTCTTCATTTTATTAGGTTTGAAATATGGAGATCAGTCCTGCAAGATCTATAACATGTTGTCACTCGGTGTTCAAAAGTATTTTATGGCTTCTTGCTTGTCTTCTGTGTACTTGAGATCTCCTCCCTTTCAGAAGTCAGCATTTTTCTGCCTGGTTGCAGTCTTATGGACTTCTTTTTTTTTTTTTTTTTTAATGAGGTTAATGATGTAGATAGTGTCAGATTGCTTTTGTTATTGAAGATTGCATAGTTGTCATTGGAGAATTTACCTGTGTAATGATACAATTATTATTTTAAAAATTAGTTCTTAAAACTTACTTCTTTGCCAAAGGTTATCCCTCCTATTTCTGAACAATGTCTAAAATAATGAACCGCTGAGCTGGAATGGAGTCTACTGCTTATATTCAAACATTAGTTTATAATAATTTTATGCATCTTTACATAATGAAGTGCTTTGGCATTCATTTCATGCAGTTATATTTGCTTTTTGACAACAAACTAAACCGTCACTGCTGTATGTAGCATTCCAAGTGCCCTCTACCATTCCAGTCTGATTCAATTCAAACTCATGTGGTTATAATTTAAATCAGAAATATAACATTAAACCATTTATTTGAAATATCGGTTTCTGAATGCTTAACCCTTTCCAGCTGGGATACTTGGTGTAAAGAATTGCTACTTCCTACTGCCTGTCAAAGGTCTTGCTCCCTTTTAATCCACATCTGAATCTCACCCACAGTTTGCAAGTCCCCACTCTTCTTTCCTTCTCACACACAGTGATCTGTGACAATAGAAATAATGTTCAACCTTGTTTTGTCTTGTTAACAACATGTGGTTAGAATATTGTACTGCCATTTCAGTAATATTTTTACACTTGTCCCCTACTGTCTTGGCTGGTTGCCAGCACAGTGATTTACGCCTTGTTTGTCTCCAGATGTGATTATTGCTTTTCTCTTCTGGATGAGCTATCTAAATGAGTTCTTCACAGATAAAAATGCTGGAGTTCTCAAATCAGGGACTCAAACTAATTTTCAATGAAAACAAGCACAGAAATTCCTAAAGGAATGGAAAACACCTGGACAAAATTTTTATTTCAATAAAAAAGTTGAAACTAAATTATCTTGGCTTGTTAAATAATGATGTAAGCTAATAGAGATTCAAAACATGTAACCTCATCTTTTTACATGCAGCTTACTTGTCTATGGCTCTCAGTATACTTAGTAAAACCTCACGTTTTTATGGTGAAGAGACAGCTTTTAGAATGTTTTTAGAAGCCATTGATCTCTTCCCTCTTTCACTCTAAAAATTACTTTAGCACCTAATTTAAGATATGTGGAAATTCAAGGACATTAGAATTTTATATTACTGATCAGTGTTAGATTTACAAATATCTTCTCCTCACTTTCCCCAAGTGTCTGTGTACAGCGGTTGACCTATACAAGTTAAGATCAGGCTTGTTGGAGTAGAATACAGACCTAATCAAGCTTTAATGACCAAAGTAAGGAATTTTTAATAATTAAAAAAAAAATTAGTTTCTATCCTCTCAAGCTTCCCCCCATGCTCCTGAATTTCTTGGTTTTAAACTGTGCATTGCCTCTGACCTCAGTATGAATTATGTACTAACACAGTTTTCCATAAGATGTACAAGAAAATGCATTATTAATTTGCAATACATATGAACATCTTTAGAGGAAATGACTTGAACTCAGACATCTGGAAAATGGAAGTATTATGTATTGACCTAGTGTAATTTGCTGTGATGCTGGTAATTTCCTATTCATTTGCCTTGGTACTAGTGAAAAGAGCATTGTATCTAAAACCAGAAGGGCTTGTACTATATTGTTTAGAACAGTACTCCAAAACCAGAAATGGCCAAAGAGACCCACCATAGCGATATCTGATCAAGCAAGGCACATTACAGCTCCGTTGCCTTTATGAATTCAGGGTCAGCATATTTGGAAGGCATCTTCCCTTCTCTAGCAGCAGGAATCATAGAATAATTGAATGGTTTGGGTTGGAAGGAACCTCCAAAGGTCATCTAATCCAACTCCCCTGCAGTAAGCAGGGACATACTTTACTAGATCAGGTTGCTCGGAGCATTGTCCAACCTCACCTTGGATATCTCTAGGGATGGAGGCTCAACTACCTTCCTGAGCAACCTGGCCCAGTGTTCCTCCATCTTCATGGTGAAGAACCTGTTCCTAACATCCAATCCAAATCTACTCTTCTCTAATTTTAAGACATTGCCCCTTTCCCCATTACTCCAGGCCTTTGTAAACAGTCCTTCTGCAGCCTTTTTGTAGGCCTCCTTCAGATAATGGAAGGCTGCTACTAAGTCTTCCTGGAGCCTTCTCTTCTTCAGGCTGAACAACCCTGGCTCCCTCAGCCTGTCCTTGTGGGAGAGGTGTTCCAGCCCCCTGATCATCTTCATGACCCTCCTCTGAATCCAAAGTGATACTAATCAGTGCAATGATGCCCCACCAGCTTTTTACAAAGGAACTGTACCCATTAACCTCTGAAAGTCCCCAGGCAAGGCAAAGAGGACTTTCGAAGCGTAAATGACTGAAGAAAACATGAAATAGCAACGTGCATGTCTAGCTTGCAATTCTGCTTATGAAGAGCAGAACTGCGTGCCGCTTGTTCCTTAGAATCTGCTAGCTGAGAGCTGCCCAGATCCGGCCCCAATGTCATTGTTTGTATTGTACAGAAACATGAATCAAGTCTGTCAGCCCTTTGATGTCTGCGCCAAGTCAACAGTGCAGTCGTCGCAAGTACTTATCAAAAACCCTTCGTGTTGTCTACCAATGAAGACAGAACAATTTTTGTCCCTTTGCTTGTTTTTATCATGCTGTGGAAGATTCCTTTAGAAGTTACGTTCGTTTGTCAGATGGAGAAAATAATCTTGTCATGTGCTGTTCTTAATTACAGATTTTGCAATTTTACAAAGTTTACATTTTAACTTTTCACTTCAGGACACAATGTCTCAAAACCCGTAAAGTAAACATTAGAGTCAGCATTGCTTCTTTTTTTTTTTTTACTTTGGCAGTTACCAAATTTGATATAGCAAGTCCTTCCAGAAGCAGATTTGGACAGGTAGACATTTACCAAATCCCAAAATGCAGTTAAATACAAGCTATCCTTATCTCTTCATGGAAGAATATTAAGCTGACATTGTCAGTTTAATTTCATCAAATGAAGAAATGCCCTTTTGCCCCAGGGACTCTAGGAAAAGGTATTTTGAGTTTTGGTCATTATGCCAGGCATAATAGTCTCCCTTCTTCTGAATCAGTTTTAAGGTCTTAAAACAGGAAAAGCAGCAGCCTACAGAAAATAATATATAAAAAAAGCCAATACGCTTTAATTTTACTTGTATGTAATGGACAAAAGCTCTGAGACAAGATAAAACTATGGGAAAATTCCAGTACTGGAAATCAGGATGTCTTTGTTTCTGTATCTGTTAATCTGACAGCTTTCATTAGACCCACTGGTTTGGTTCTGCACTCTTAAAGTTCAAAGCAGTCCTAACTGAATAATCGCTGCTGATGTCGCAGTTTATGACAAATGATAGGGCAGAAACTAGATTTGGATGCCAAAACACTTTGGTTGCAGATATGTGCAGTTTTTTGAATCTTCCTGTTTTGTACAGGAACGGCATGGTCCAGAAGAGAGATCAACAGGTTAGCCTAATTGATCCAGCCATGTCACATGTTCTTCTTTAGCTATGACCATCCGCTTCCTTGCAGACATCCCTGGAGATTGTCCCTGGAGATGATCCCAAGACCTGGGACCACAGGGCCATGGCTCCCCTAGTTCCTCTCCCTGCAGGACTCCAGGGATCAGGCAGTGAGTAGCCAATTCTCAGTTGCCTTGTTCATGCACTCAGTGCCTGAGAACTGTCTCAGTGTTGCTAGTGCTCACAATCTGCTTTTCTTGAAGGTTCCCCACCATAACTGAAATCTCCATTCTTGTAACTAAATTATTCCCATATGCTATAGGGTTAACCTGCTACAGCAGGTTTCTTCAGAACATGTCTGCACTGAATCTCTCCAGTGTGTACTCATGCATTAGGTGCTAGGTATTAACCCTGGAATTATTAGATTCTTATCTACAGCCCATTACTCTGATACCTAATAATAACCACCAACGGTCACATGTTTATTCCTTTTATTACACTTAAAGCAAACAAAAAAAGCTAACCACATTGCTGCCAGTGACATTTGCCACAAAACTTCAGCTGTATGCTTAGTGCAAAAAGAAAAATCAACTGCACCAATAGCTACTCCCACAAGCCCAGTTCCATTGAAACAATAACCCAAACCCCTGTAGCTTTATATAATGCAAAGATTTCTCAATTGGATTTGATCCAATTTATTTTCAGTAACTTTCAGTCAGGAGTTAATTATTTTTTTCTCTGCTTAAAGCATAATAAATAAATAAATTTAGTGGATTTATTTTCATTTTTCTCTCAGTTGTCTATGATTCATGCTTACATCCTGGAACACAATACATAGATGAGTCATACAGCGAAAAAGCCTCAGCATAGGAAATTACACTGACATTTCACAGTAACATTGCTTTCCCAAACTGAAACAAAGATGGGCCACTAGTAATCAGAGATAAATCTCCACAGAGATGGAGTACTTGTTTAAAAAACCCACTCCCCTCTGTGTATGCCTCATTCAGAGTGTATGGAGTACACCCATTAGTTCTGATGATCCTGGGGAACCTTTCAGGCTCACTGCTTCAGTTTAATTTTTTTTTTTTTCCTAGGAACAAGATGTCTTGAACTTTGGTGTTCTGATTAAGAATTAGGGTTGTTATTTCTGTCTTGGAGCTACATGTACATCTGAAGTCAGGAAGTTTGGCATCAGACTTCATGTCTGGTACACGCAAACTGTTACAGTGCACACACTTAGTGATCTTTGAAAGTGGCTTGCTGAGAAGACCAAAGTCAGATGTATGTGCCAGGACCAGGTCCCACTGAAGTGGAACTGCTGGTGTGACAGCCAATGGCTGTCCTAAGTTTGACAGGAAGCTAAGCATTATCTGCCAAAAGAACTGTGGTCATCGAAGCACATTGTCTAGGGAGATCAAATTACTACTTATCATACAAAGCATTGTACATTATTGTACCCTCTAAAATTCTGGAGGCTCTTGCGAGATTTGTCATTCCAGACAGGAGGAATGAATCCCAAGAGCTTCCTAGCCTATCCAGGATACTCCTGAATTATGGAAATCGTAGAAAGAGAAAGAAAATAGCTTATCAACTGCATCTGCTGACTGGCAAATCTGTTTTAATTCCCTCGCCTTTTAAATAAATGCTACTCGTGTGTATTGCAAAGCTTGCAAGAGGAGGAACTAAACATACCAAGATCTGAAGCTTTGTACTTAAGAGGCTGGATATCATTCAGACTGTGGTTTCTGAGTCCAAATATGAGTGAACCACAAATTTTCCGAAATCCTGGAAACACAAGACTGCATACCTTTAATTGCCGGTATGTAGTTTAGTTGATTAGTGATCTTGGAGCATTAGTAAAACTGAGAGACCAGAGTGTATGCATGAGGTATCAGCGATTATGTTATATATGCATCTGAGAATTGTACTTTATTCAAGTCAGGATCTAATCCAGCTCCCATTAAGTCAGTGGGAATTTTGCCAATGAAAACAATAGTAACAGGATCTGGCCAAAATAATTTAATCCACCCTCTTCAGCTGCTGTGCTCACAGCAAGAATGTTGCCATTAAGAAGTTTATATGGACATAAATATTCACTTTAATTTCCTAGAGTTTGTCTACTTGCTTAAAATTCCATTTGTGATTAAAAAAAAAAAAAAGAGGAACACTGTATTATGGCTGCATTTTAATCACTATAAGTTCAGGAATAAATAGAAAAACAGCTTAAATATTTTATACAGATTATATTGCAATCTTGAATTAACAATTCATTTTGGAATTGTTTATTTCTTTTTTTCCCCTTTCTGTGTTGGCTTATTTTTCTTCTATTGGTTCAGGTTTCCAAGCTGCTATGTGAGGGTGACTGATGGGTTTGGATTTTTTCTCCTCTAACTGCATTCTCAAAAATTGTCACTATGCATGTTATGTCACTGAACCACATATTGTCTCATGCTGTGATTCCATTCCAAGAGGAGGAAGGGTTTAGGGGTCTGTCATACTAAGACCGTATTTAACAGGCTGCTGCAAACTTTTGGAGGATGCAGGACACTAACACAGGGAAGTCTCCAATAGCTGAAGAGGTTTTGAAAACAGTATTAAAAGGTATACAAAACCAGACCCTGCTTGTCAGTGCTGTCCATTGCCCATGAACTTCAGGATTGGAAACAATTGATTGTGGTTTGTTTTCATGAGAGCTTGGGAGTGAATTGAGGCAGAAGCAAACCAGACAATATGGAGGGTGGCTGCCATTTAAGAGTAACCATGGGTTTAATAGTACCTTACATTTACAGTGACTGTTTCCTATTCTAGCTAACCTGAGTGGAGAGGATAATCACATCTTCCATGCCTCCCTTGCCTTTATTCCCTCTTTCTCCTGATGCCCTCACAACCTTGTAATATCATCTTGTCTTTTATTACTAAAGTCAAAAAGCCACTGAAACCAACTCTTCTCTTCCTTCTGCCTTCTCCCTTCTCTTTTCTCCCTTTGAGTCTGGCTGTACTTCCTCCTGTTTCTGAATCTTTGTAAATCTTTGGAGGTTAAACTAAGGCAAAAATGAACCCGCATCTGTTTTAATGCCCCTTTATGACTCCACACCAATGTCTCGTATTCTCATTCCTGTTAGGAAAGCTGTTAATTTTCCTATCTCAGTTTTAAGTACCAACCAAAAGCAGATCTCTGTGAAATGTGGGCCAGGCAGAGTGGAACACAGGAGCCAGCAAGGTGCCTGCATATTCTGGTTGCCTAATGATGCCACAAAGAAATTGTGTATCTAGACCCCCATCTCCTCATATGGATTTTATCTGTTTCTCGTTCTTGCCAGGTTCTTGGATGTGATCTTGGTGGTGCTATCCAATCTCTTCTCTGCCATTTCTGCTGACTTTGATATTGTGGTTCATTTTTGCTTTTCCCTTGTTGCCTAGTCTTGGTTTTTATGTCTGTGTCTGTACTGCAGTGCAGAGATACATGCATTCGCTATGTATTTCTTTAAAAAATATTAATACTGTAACTGCAAAGGCTGTTACCCAGGAAATATTTGGATCATTCTGCAGTACATATCTGAATCCTATTAGTGGGTAGTGAATGTTACAAAATTCTCATACTCTCTCCTAAAAATATTTGGAAGGATTTTATGTGTCTCTCTGCAAAACCATTTAATTCTGCATTCTGACTAGCTGGTTATAAAGTTTATTGTATATTAGATTTGGGTTATGAAAAAGAGACAGCAAAATTCAATGGATTGAATTAAAATCCTGAATAGGAAATGAGATATAAAACATTCCTCCTGGATATACTGAGTTATGAGTTCTGTGACTGAACGTTGTTTTCTATTTATATTTAGTGAATTATTTATTGCAAACAGATTAATTACGAAGATGAGTCTGAAAACAAAGCAAGTTCTTTCAACGCTGTAGTTGCTTGAATTTTTGGTGGGGATGTTGGTGAGTTTTTTTGATTACCTAACTTATTGAGAAAATCTGTGAATCTTTATTATGCTACTTAATGGCCTGGAAACACATTACAACAGCACAGTATCTTATTTATAGCTATAAAGAGTTGAATTACTTTTAATGAGACATTTGCATACAATTATTGCAATCACACTGAAATGGAACCGCTACCTCAGCACATAATTGAGACTTTGACTGAAGAACTCTGAGGATTTCCCTTTGCAGCTGCTGGAATAAAGGAAATGTCTGACCCCTTCTCTAGGATGTGGTACATGCACTACCACTGTTTCTAGAAGGAGGGAGCCCGTGTTGTTGCAAGTTAAACTGTAAACACCGATTCCCCTGAGAAGTCCAGTAGGTTTGGTGCAAAATATGAATAATGTTTTCATGGATGTCAGCTCTTGTAGTAAGTCTGTTTTCTGTTTCAATTAATATTTTGCATAAATCAGTGTCTCAGTGAAATAAGCAATACCAGACTGAAAAGAACACAAGGCAACCGTAATTAAACCACATGTTTAGTAATGTGCTGAACAAACAATGGAAAAAAATACTCTTTGGTTACTAAATCAATTGTAATCAACCTCATTCCGCCCACTCATCCACCTCTATAAGAGGATAATACAGCTGTGGATATCAGGAACAAATCCAGCAACTAAATTAATAAAACAAAATTGGTGGTTCAGCTCCACATGTTGGCATGAATGTATTACTCCCTACAGCTTTATCTCTACAAACATCTTTTTGCTCCCAGAGGGCACTTAAAAATACATACTATTAAAATAAAGAAATTACTCAGCCTTGTAATTATAGCATCTTTTAAGAGTTTCTCTGCCTGTTACCCATCATATTTCAAAATATTTGACTATTGCTAACAAATTACATATCTCCAATGGTCAGATATAACCTATGGGTTTATATTGCTTTAATCTATATAAAGTGAATAAAGCTTCTAAGACAGGGGATTCAGTGGCATCAAATGGTTGTGATAACAAGGCAGTATCATTCTGCCACTTTGGTGACAATACCAGATAATACAGGGTTGTCATTCATCGAACCTTCTCTAACAGATGTGTCAGAGGACAGGCACTTCCTGCCTACCAGGGTGAAGGGGTGGGTTTAACATCTTATGTAGCCTGAAGCCAAAATATATGTTCTTAGCTGTGTGGAAAGTTTGGCAGCTGGTCGTGGCTGCTGGCTGTTCTGGTGTGGTGTATCGCTTGTTACTGCCAAAAAAGGAGTGGTTCTGATAATCAGAGAATCATTTTTAAGAGTAACTACTCTATATCCTTGCATTTACTTGCAATGAAGGAGCAAGGCAGCATCCTTGCAGGCAGCAGGAGAGGGAAGTCATTGTTTAAGGCACTGATGCTCACGTACCCTAAGCAGCTCTGCTGTGACTGCAAACTAGCCGGAACAGAACTGGAACACAGTTTGAATCCTGAAATTTTAAACACGTTGTTACACACAAACATTGATGGAATACATACACAGGCTTTTACCATCCTTGCAAACTGCAACATGGGAAAGTCAGCTGAGTTACCAGTGACTCTAGATCTGATTATCTGGCCAACTGCAGCTTTCACATGTGGTATAAAGCATTTAGGAATTCATGGTGGGCAAAAAGCACACAGAAAGTGAGCTTACTGCTTTATTTTATTAACCTAACTATCAGACGGATTTTAAAGAGTGAAGTATTAATTACAAATAAAGGACATCCCCTTGCCCACTACCTGGTAGTTTTTGAAGAGTAGAGATGTCATATGGGCATGAAAGAGTGAAAGAAAGAAGCCAAAGTTTCTAATTCCTGGGTTGAAATTCCCTGAAGATGCTTGTCCAAAGAGGGAAAATCCGAATCTCCAGAGACTATACCTAAAGAATATAAAACTGCATTACTTTTCTACATCTCTTATTTAAGATTCCACTAATCAGGATTTCCTGGCTAAATGAATGTCAGCTAAATCTTAATTTTTGTTGGCTTCCCACAGAGTAGTGATTATTAAGTCCAATAAATACCTTCTACAAATATATATACCCGATGCTAAAAGAGTAATTCTTTTTATAAGAATAAAAGATTTACAGCTTTACTTGTAGTTTATAAATTTTAATAATATAATTTTTAGTAGATTTTTGTGAATTTAGAAGATACGTAGAAAGTGTATGTAATTATTACATAATGAAATCAAGAATTTGAAGGAAGTAGAGAGAAATTTTCCAAGAAAATTTAAATTTGCATGAAAGGTTCACATAGAGAGGTGACTTTTAAAAACACTTTGAGGTCAAAGTTATATTAATGCCTTGATACTTTTGAAAACCTTGGGTGACATTTTTATAATGAAATCACTTTATAAAACTCTGTTAGTGGCTTGACCAAACACACAAAAGTCAGTGAGAGAAAAGTTAAGAGCTTGAAATGAAAGTCCTTATTCTCATTTTTAAGATCATTCTACCATAACTAACCTCTGTGTGTGTATTGGAATGATTTTTGTTCCAGATTTCTTGACTCCAAAGACATGCAAATGTTCCCCAACTGCCTTGAAGTGACAAAAGGCTCAGCTTTGAATATTCAGTAGACTTATGCCATAAGAACTGTGGGTAATGATGAGACATTGGGCACAGATGTCACTGGACCATGTTAGCTGAAGTGAAAACTGCAGCAGCAAGCTTGTGCTCTCAGGGTACCTGCTTTGAACATTGGGTGATAGAGAAGACAGTAACAGCTAGATAAACATTTAGACTACAGAGAAAGTACCATAGCATGTAAAAGCAGTCAGCAGCAGTTTGCAGCTCTTCACTGTGAAGTGGAATAGGACATGTGCTTTAAAAGCCCAGTTATTTCTTCCAAGATGACTATCTTATAAGGTGGTTGGAGTAATACAGAGCCTGCAAATGATCTTGGCATTGGAATGCAAGGCTAATCTCTTGGTGAAGAATTTCCCTTCTAGGGAATGAGTGGGGTGCAACAATGCAGATGCTGCTGCACAAAGGAGAGAGAGGTTTACTGATGAGAAGCAGCTGGCTAAGGCAAGAACCCAGACGAGTACATATTTCTATACTAGGCATCATAGGCAAAAGGCTAATAATAAGTCTAAATATTCTCACCAAACCTGAAGGCATTCCACTGTCAGTAGCAGCCTAACACTTCATTCCACCTTTACTTTAATGGCAGATGAAGAGTATGTGAAATAACTTTTGTGACCGTATGAAATAAATCCAGGTGAAACTGTGTCTACAAACTTTCTGTATGGCAGCTTGCTCGAGATGTCAGCACTGTGAGCTGGTAGAAGCGGTCACATTTGGCTCGGTGTCATCAGCTGGCAAGCAGCTGAATATACTGCTAGCACTCGTTTAGTGTGACATTTACAAAAGCAATGCCAAGAAGTGCTCACACAACTGAAGGATAGGAGGTTGAAGGGGATGTGAGTCAGTTATCCTCCATGCAGCCAAAAGCTGCTGCATCATGTATTGCTGCCAGTGCACTTGAGGCACATGTACCACTCCAGAAGGACATTGGTTACTGCTGGGAGGGAGATGCTGGAGTTGCTGCTACACCTTGTTCACTGGCACCCTACCAGTGGGTGACTGTAATGCCACTGTGCCACAACTCCTCTCAGCTTTCTCAAGTTGTGCTTTGACCCATTGAAAACTTTTGTGTCTTGTGGTGGTGCACTGTGGAATGAGGGATGCTCAGGGGAGCATCTGATTGTCTGCTGGCTAGGCTGGCAGACTGAGATGTTGGGTATCAGCTGCTTCCTAGGAGTGGAAACATTGTCCTACTGAAATCACATCAAGCTCAGTGGTATTGCAGAGTGTTTATATTCATTCTAAGCAGAGTGAATCAAACAGAAGTAAAGGATAAAGAGAACAAATGTTGACTTCATCAAGATTTATAACATGTCAAAACCCAGGAGAAAAAATTACAATAATGATCTAGCAGATGAAAATAAGTTGCTCTGCATTACTAATGGACAGTTTACATTACAAAGCCACTACCCTGTATTACACAGTATGAATACATTATATAATGTCCTCCCTATCTCCAGTGGATAAATAACATTAGCACAAAGAAAAGAAGATTTATGGCAAGAATGAATCTCTCTCTATTACTCTTTTCCAACTCAGTTTCTGTAAGTATTTCTACTGTGTATGAACTAGCCAAGCTAATTCCTGGAGTAACTCCCTTGGCTCCGGTGGAAGCACTCCAAAGATGATTTTGTAGCTGTTCGCTAAAACAGGTCATACATCGAATCGATGGATGTTATAAAACAAGTACTCATGCTAATTGACAACAGCATCATCCCATCACCCCAGAGCAAGTGGATTGTTTCTAGCCTCCATTACAGTTATCCCCATTAAAGGCCAGTCGGTTCTTCTGCTTTTCTGTTGTTTGTATTCTAAAGCAATTAGCTCCTTGAAAACTATGTTTCCTTTCATCTGGAAACACACTCTACTTCTGCTTATATTTTTAGACTTGCTATAGGCTAATGAGACTGTATTGGTTTGAGTTTAGCTTCCCAGGGGACTCAAAATATATCTAACAGAAACCAATACAATAATAGTAGGATGCCTTCCCCTTTCCCACCCTTTTTTTGGAAAGGAAGAAAGAAAGGAGGAGACAGAAGGGGTAAAACCACCCAAAGAACAGTCTTGCTACGATTTGGAAGTGAAAAGAAAAAACTTTAACAATAAATAAAAGGTATTTAAGGTAGGGGAGTTACAAATAGGTATAGGGAAGGGAAAACGAGAAGATACCATCAAACCAGATGGATGGCAATGGATGGAAGGGATGTCCATAGTGTGGTAGACTGGCCATGTGGTAAGACAGGATCAGCAGGAACAGTGGTATCATGCATGCAGGCCACGAGGAGAGAGAGAGAGGGAGAGAGAGAGAGAGATAGGAAGGTCCTCTGTTTATATAGGGTGCCCAGACAGGAAGTGGGAGTGGGCTAAACACTACACCTAGGGTCGAGCAGATGTGGGGTCAAGGTCTGACCACTCTCCCTACCCAGGAGGGTTAACCCTTTACAGAGACTTTCCTTTTTCTGGCAGAACATATCTGTCCTCTTGCAACTGAAGATCTCAAAGCTCATTACCAGTCTTCTGCCTTGTAACACTGGAAAGGTAAAACAGAATTTTAAAAAATGTTTAATAGACCAAAAAAAATCATAGAATCATAGAATGGTTTGGGTTGGAAGAGACCTCCAAGGTTATCCAGTCCAACCCCCCTACAGTGAGTGCATCCTCCACTAGATCAGGCTGCTCAGAGCTTCGTCAAGCCCCCCCTTGAATATCTTCAGTGATGGAGGCTCAACTACCTCCTGGGCAACCTGTTCCAGTGTTCCACCACCCTCGTGGTAAATAATTAGTTCCTAACATCCAATCCAGAACTGCTTTCCTCACTGCCCCTCATCCTATCATTCCGGGCCTTTGGAAACAGTCCCTCTGCAGCCTCCTTGTAGGCCCCCTTCAGGTACTGGAAGGCTGTTATCAGATCTCCCCAGAGCCTTCTCTTCAGGCTGAACAACCTCGGCTCCCTCAGCCTGTCCTTGTAGGAGGTGTTCCAGGCCCCTGATAATTTTTCTGGCACTCCTGTGGACTTGATCCATCAGGTCCATGCCCTTCCTGTGTTGAGGGCTCCAGAGCTGGACACGATGCTCCAAAATTCTAATGGGTTTAGAGTGTTTGCATGTTGGGAATGGTCATTGTACGTTCAGACAGCAGTTGCTCCTTCTGGTGGAAATCTGAACATTGCTTGGTGAACTATGTCTCTAAATAAACTTCATGTTGTGGGCAGAGGTTACATCAGCATATTGACAGTTTGTGTATGTTTCTGGATCTTCTGTAATAAGCTGTTATTTTTCTTCATAATGTGTTTCAGATCACTGCAGAATTATCACATCATCATACAAATGATCAATGCTCTTTTGAATCCAGGAGGAAACCAAATATAAAAGATAACTGCATATGCACAATTTCAGAATTTTAAATGGGAGATGCTGCTAAAAGTCTCATAGGAAAATCCTCATACATACTGAGGTGAGAAAAATGTCTTTATAGTTTTAAAATTTCAGATCATTTTTTTCCAGAGAGCCCCACAGCATTAATAAATATAAAAAAGACACACACGCACACATTTAAAAAAAAAAAAAAAAAGGTCAAAGTTGTGTTAATTATGCATGTACAGAAGTCTGGGAAATGTAGAAAATCTTAAAATTATGAGAAAAGAGTTTGGTGTTCTATTTAATATTTAATTTCACGAATACTCCTCTAATTAACAGAAAGCTAGATTGTGCCTGAGTTTTTTAAGATGGATAGGGACTGATACTAAGTATGAACACTTTCAATCTTAAAGGAATAAAATGGAGAAAATGGCAAGCAATCAGAAACAAAAGTTACATTACACGCCTAACTATTGTGTCTATGTGGCCACTACTACTCCTATTATAATGCACAAGAGAATTTGAAAGCATTTAGATTTGCTTTTTCAGCTGACAATCTGCCGCAGGTGCTGTGCTATTATAAATAACTATTCAGCTGTTATGCATTATTGTCTAAATCACCATTTTGAACGTGAAGAAAAAGCCATACAGCCCATAGATCAAATCTCAGAAATTGGCTCTCGTTTACAATGTAGTTATTTTAAAGGATGAAAATACCCAAGAAATCAAACTTGCAAAGAATTTTAATTATGCTACTTGTTCCTAGGAGCAGTATTAGAGTTTTGCATTTCAGCACTGTGTGCAGGGGAAATGAAATGCACACCACCTGTTAACAATATAGACTCTGATGAATGTTTGGCTAAAAATTGGCTTCTGTTTATATTTTAAATTACACAAGGTGGAGAGGAAGAAGCTTAAGTCTACTTTTCCACAACCAGACAAATATTATCAATTTAGCATAATGATTTACATTTTATTAACATCAGGTGAAATCATACTGAGATTTTTTTTCATTGGTACAGAAATAATTATGACTTTTATCATTATTACGTAAGTGATAATGGGGTTCATGAATAGCAGCAAAAAGTGTAGGCAAGACTGAAAAATGGTTTCCATTATAATCCCTTACTTGCAGCTTGTGATTTTTGGTTTTCATTTGGCATCAAAAATTTACATGGCTGAGTTCAACTTAAAGAAATGCTTTATTTGGATTGAATTCAATTTCTCTATATTCTCAACAAAATAACATTTCACTGCGTCTATGAGAAAAAACTATTTCTCTTATATATATCAACAGCTCAGTTACAGTTTATACTTTAAAATGTGGCAGAGGCAGTTTAAATAGTAATTTATCAAGAGTAATGTCCTTTTTGGCTTAGATAACATGGAAAAGGCAGTTACCAAGAAGTAGGAGATAAAACTTAAAGTCAGTTTTGTGTAGAAAAGCCTATATCATCTCTTGAAGCTAAATCTGGTATTGAAGCTTGATCTTCTTTTAATCAAAGAGTTTCAATATTTACATCAGATGAAGTAAAGAGGAAGAAATCACAGTTGAAAGAGCATCCCCAATCCTCCCTTTCTGGGACTTTGCATTTTTACTGCCTTTAAATTCTTGCTAATTTTATTAATAAGTAATGGTTCGGTCCTATCATCCTTGTGCAGGCTGAGGTCCTCTAGATTTTGCTGTAAATTGAGCTGTCCTGCTCATGTGGATGCAATGCGCAGTTAAGGGAGCCTTGGACTAAGGATGATAATGGGCGAGTGCCTCGCTGGTTCCGAGCAAACCAAAAGGTTGAGAACAACTGGAAATATCACTCATGAAGCCTAACAAAGCCTGGCGCTTCTGAAGACAAATGCTATCACTGCAGGGTTCCCAGGGAACAAAGGAAATTGTGGCCTTTACAAAGTACACAAATGGAAGAAATACTTTGTATACAAAGTCTGACTCATAGCTCATGTAAAGAATACAACAAACTTCTTAGTGTAATTCATTAACTCTAAATAATGTCCTTTCAAGTGCCATCCCCAGAAGCAGTTTCTCTTGGAGCTGTTTTTTTCTCCTTTTGCTACAGATTGTTTTAAAAGAATTATGGGAAATGACAACAGCAGAACCAAAGTTCGATTTTTCACAGATGAAACTACAAAATGCATGGAGTAATGTAATCCAGTCAGACAAGTGAGTAAATTATATCATGGTTGCAACAATGCACCACTTGCTGAATATCAATGAGGATACATTCCCTTTTTTAGAGTAAAATTTATATTTGCTGTTAATGTAAATGGTTCTGAATGTCCCTGATAGTATGCACACAGATGCCAAACAGCATTAAAACTTGAGCAGAATCTTGTATGTTTCGTTTGCAAGGAAGAGGAAGACTATGTTCACAGATGTTAAAACAAGGAGAGTGATTCATTTGCATGCTTTGCCATAATGAAATTCCATTAACTTTTATCATCTTCCTTCGAATTTATCTTTAAGCAAATGAGAAAAGCATAAGCTCATTTTCAAGGAACATAGTCAAACAGTGCTCCAAGGTTTGCTTCTGAATTTCCTAGGGTAAGCACATGGGTAACTCTGCTCCCTTTGAACCTAAATATGCCATCGTTCTTCCTAACTTAACGGTCACAAATATCAACAGAGTATGTCTGGCTGTTAAAGCTGAGGGAAAGGCTGGTTAATGTGAGCTGGCCCTCCTTCAAACTTTGAGCTGCAAGAGACTGAATAACTCAAGAATGGGTTAGACTAGGTAAGACTAATTAAACTTTCACTCTCCAAGAGGCTAACTTTACCTTCTGCCTCAACTAAATCAATAAAATACTTTGATAAATATCTCAGGGAAGCATTTGACCCCGGTTGTAGAAGAAATCCATGGATGTCCCACATGACATTGCAGGCAGAGCAGTTAAAGTGATATTCTTAGCACAATATATGTGCTGGCCTCAGGTCTTCTGCTCAATGAGTTTTATTTTTACTAGGAGTAATATACTTAAGCTCTCTAGAGCTCTGCAAATTCATTTTTTACATACAACTACATAATCTTTTTGGAGTGAATATGAACATTAACTCCTCCTTGCAGCTCTCTATAAACATCTGCTTGCACAGCAGATATTTCAAATTCAGAATCCAGGAAGGAAAGTGCTCCCAGGACTGATCACTGAGTTATATACCCTTTTATTTTAATGTACTCTGCCAAGATGAGTCCATAACCTCAAATGAGTCAGGGAAGAAAAAGGGAAGAGCAATAACAAACAGCTTCATCGTAATTTTAACCATATTGCCTAGTGATCACAGAATAACCTTTATGCTTAGATATTTAAGGAGACTACATGGACACATTCTTCCTGAGCATGCTCATCCACTCATTGAGATTTGTACTTTGTGATTCCAAGCACATGAGAAGGACACATGTCTGCCATCTACCCTGATTTTATTCGTTTGTTCTGGTGGCAGGGACACAGTTGTTTTGGTTTTGTTTTGGTTTTTTGCTAGATTGCATTGTGACAGATTTCCCATGCTTGAACAGACCTCACTCTGTACAATGGAGCTATGCTTGTCATTCTAACTCTCCAGGTATTGCTGTTACAGTTGTGATCTGCTCCAAGACATGACTTAAACATTATGTTATATCTCAGTAATTCAGGCTTGCCAGTCCCTCTTAAATAAGTAAAGAAATATCAAGACACCTTGGAAGTTGTTTGTGTAATCTAACAAGCAAACTGTTCACAAGTGTACAGAGAAAAAATATAGTCAGTTTAAACTGGAAATAGTGACAAGCTTAAAGTTGCATGCAGATCCAGGCTGGCATAAAAGTCACAGGGCTTTTTCTTTTCTTCTTTTTTTTTTTCCCCCCAAAAGACGGTTTCATAATCCCCAGTATGCGAGCCAACATGTGCTATGGGTAATTATAGTCTCTCTATTGAAAATCCCCATAATTTCAGTTGGATGTATTTTTTTCACTTGCTGCCCTAAATTGTTCCATGTTATTCTAAAAGCTGGTTAGCATCATATGGAGAAGGTGGCAAAAAATCAATAGAGCTTCACAACAAAGACATCAAAGAAATAAAATATGAAATCTCTGAAAGAAATGATATTCCCAGTTCAGGGCAAAAGGGCAAGGACAATGGAATCAGTGAATTTATATTTTCTTACAGTCTTTGCTACATTATTAAGATGTAATAATAGTTGCAGGCTTTTACTTTACACAGTTGTACCTTTCTGTGTTCTTCGGTCCGCCAACAGAATCAAACTCAAAATGGTTTCCACTTTCAAAATGAAATTTGAAAACAATCTGCCCAAAAGACAAATCTTTTGTGTGAAGTTTAATACTCCAGTTCATGCAAACTTAACATTAATGGTAATTTCTATCTTTAAGAAAGACACAGAGAATCAGAGGGAATCTGAGCTCAAAGCTTAGTCTGAAGAAAAAATATATACATATGTATTATACAAAATATACAATATAACTATATGTAAAACTGTATTGAACAACTTCTGTCCCTGTTTGCCATCATAATGTATTTTATTGTTTGAGGTAGTCCTTCTGGTAATTTTCCTTACTACATTAATTGCTGTGTTCTGTTCAGCTTTGTCCTCTTGAAGAATGTAGCTCTCAGTCCATGACCGGTTGCCTTCCTATACACTGTCAATAAACCCAAGTGCCTACATTAAGCTTAAATTAAAATTTTTGCTCACTCTCACCAGCATACAAGACTTAGAAAGTCAGTTCCTGTCTCAAGTGGCTTAGAGTCACTCAGTGGTTAGAACTGGCCTCCTCTTGCATTTGGGAGTTGTTAACAATTTGTTCTGGTCTGCATGCCGATTGTGAGGAGTTCCTCAGATAAGTAAAGATTTTGGTTTTGTTTTAGCAACTGGTGACTGTGACCTTAGGTGTAGGTACTCTGAAACAGCTGTGCCCTAAATTATCCTTATTGTTTTATCTTATGCATCAGGTCTCATAGTTTAGATTCTTGAACTGGTAGAGAAGAGAAAATCCTGAGCTTTCTTAGCTTGTATTGACACCATACTGCAATGTTATGCACATTTACATTCTTGCTACAATGCAATGCATAGCAAGGCATTGTCTTGAACTACTGGGTTAAATAAATTTGTATTTCTTGAAGTTTTGTTGGCAAGAAAAGATAGAGGTCAACTGGAGATGGACTACATATCTTTTAAAGTCTTTTCTATCTAATTTTTAGGATTTCTACGAACCTCAGTTCAATTTCTTGGCACTGGATATAGCAGTCTTTTGGCTAAGATCAAGCATAGAATCAATCTAATACTTGCTTTTATCCTCTACTGAGCCACTTCTCTTTATGGGGAGAGAATAATGTAATCATCGATAGAGTATATTTTGCTTCTTTCATTTCTGTATGCATGTTGTTTTGAATAATTGAAAATTTATGATTTGCTAAATTTAACTCATACTTTCTTATTGCCAGGATAAGTACTAATGTTAAAAATCTCTCAAAATCACTACCAAATCATAGGGAAATTTTCCCTTACCTATTAATTAAACAGGGAGAAATTCTGAGCTGTATTAAAGAATGTTGAGTTCAAAGAACAAAGTGGCAGCATCTCTCCCTAAATAACTCAGGACTCTGTCCATCGAGCTGTTAATACACTGAAGTGGTTATCCTCTGGTACTTGCATCTTATTTTAATTGGATATTGCCTGAGAAATGGCAGAATTAACTTTTTGTTTTAAAAAACAGTTTCTCTGACAACCTGGGATTTATGTGTTTCTTTTTCTAGTACATAATCGTGCCCTGATTTTTTTTTCTAAAGATACACAATATGTAAAACAGAAAAGCATTACCTAGCGGGAATACTGTTCCCTGGGTAGAGTATCTGCAATGAATGTTCTAAACGAGCCAGGAGAGGATGATTAATTGCTAAGTTAATGCACCTCGGTACAATAATGCATTACTCCTTATTGAGCCATGTAGCATTAACTCACAAATTACCCATTTGTTACTAAGAGGGTCAAACCCAAATACTATGTGCAAGATCTCCGTACACGTTCATGTTTTCTTGATCCTTGTCCCACCGGGCAAGTATATAAGGAATTTGCTGTTGTCAGGGCTGGCAGCCAGGGGAGCTCTGTGTCCATCTGATGTTGTAACAAGCAAGGCTCTGCTAGGAATTTCCATCTGCTTTTCCTCCTGAATCTGCCTACATATAATTGCTGTGCTTTGTGATGCTCAACTAAAAGTGAGTGGGAACATGTTTGCAACTGAACGTTTTCATAGGATCCCTAAAGCACAAGGATGTGTGAGTAGGCTTGGAGTTTACAAAATCTTTTTTTAAGACGGCTTCTGAAAATTCCTTCCTGCTCTCAAATTCTACTGCTAAAATGGAAGGACCTCTACAAACAAGTAACAAAATCAGATTAAATCACCTTGGTTACTAAGACTTCAGAGGGCTCAGTGGAATATTTTGGAGCCTTCTTACAGTAGCTGTTTTGTCCCTGCTGCAGGTGGCCTCCACCATCAAAGCCCTGTAAAGCTTCATGTGCAGCTGTGACCTTCTTTCCTTTTCTGACAAGCGCTTGTGTGGTGTGCCTGGTCCCTCCTCAGAAAATGAGATTATCACAAGGAAGAGAAAAGTATTTCTAGGAAGACAATAGTGTAGTTCCTTGTGCAGGAAGCAGCTTGGAATTGCTATATTCATGATGCTTCAGGACATCATTAGCAAAATGAAAATCTGAGAACCTCATAGAAGTTGAGGAGTAACCAACTCTTCATCCAGCTCCTCCCAGAACTGAGCATAAGTAGGCTATGTGGTTAATAGGCTAGACGTGTCCCAGGTGCTATGAGCTGAGAGCTTTAATCAAAGGTGGAAAGAGGAGGAAACTGTTCCCTCCAAGATATGAAGGTGTTAGATGGCAGCAGTGTTGTAAAAGCAGCCTCAGAAACTTGGATTTTGGTTGCTTCTCAGATAAGTAGAACAGCACTTACTGTGTAACACTGTGTAAAGCTAGGTTTTCAAATATGGTCTATTTAAATTAAGCATGCTAGAAACAGACACTTTCAGTGCACTAACAGAACTACACCAGTGGAGAAGGAGCTCTATAGTAGGAGATGTTCTCTGACCTGGAGTGCCTGTGACCATAAGCAATCACAGGAAATCTACTATTGTTACCTGCAGTAGGAAAGGACTAGATCAGAGTTTTAAGTTAGCCACTTCTGTGTTACACTTGCAGGTCCAGCATTTGAAGGAAATAAAAATGCTGCCTTAAATATATGCATACCAATATGGCTTTTGTAAGCACAAAGAATCTACATGAAATTAGAAGGAATGGCTTAGTGCCACTGTTCAATCTTTCAGTCTTCTTGGTTTGTCTTTTGGGTTGCATAAGAAAGAATACAGTCGAGTAAGAGAAATTGAAATAGCTCCTTCTAAGAGCTTTGAGCCTCCCTGTCTTTTTCATTGAAAATGTTCATGGAAGCTGGTGGGCATTTTCAGTACCAGAAGAATGCAGGGTTAAGTCACAAGCTTGCCTGTTATAACTAGGTAAAATGAAAATGAATGTACACGTTACACTGCATACAAATACCACATTTAAATCCCTACTTTTTACACCTTACTGAATGTGGTGCTTGCAGCTCTGAATAATGTTCTTATTTGGTTAGATTTATACAGACAGTAAAAGGGGATGTAACTGCAGCTGTACTGCTGTCAGCTACAGAGCATGGCACAAATTGTAGGAATTCACAGTGTGGGCTCTACACAGAGCTAAGCAATTCTTTAGAATACTATGAATAATTCTACAAAACACTGTAGGACCCAGCTCTCTGAAACTCATTCAAACAGATCTCTGACTCCTTTTGGAAGCATGATCAGCGTATGTGTGTCACTGAGGGTCAGGCTGTTTGAGCAGGAAGAGGAGTTACGTACATGTTGAATCTCACACTATAAATCAGAATCTTGGAGGGTAATGAGCGGGTTGTCATTTCTTGTGATCCAGGTAAGGCGTAGATACTGTACTTACAGGTTTGCACATTTTAAGAAAATGATGTTTACAAACTTCAGAAAGTGGCAAACTGCTCAGAAACAGTAGCAGACCTTGAAACAGCTGCAGAAATCCCAGGAGGTTCTTGCTTTATGTGAGGCACCACAAAGAAGTTGTTTTGTTATACCAGTTCCCTTAGCACATCAATAAATTTTGCAAAATAAGTTAGCTTTTTCTTTATTCTCATTACTGTTCACTCACCAAGCGCTTCCATTTTATCTGATCTTTCAGGTAAGTGCTATTACTCAGAACTGCTGCTGCTGCGAGTCTGCATGCAACACAAAGCTAACAGAGAAAATGTTTCAGCTTAGCTTAGTTTATTAGTCCTCCAAGTTTAAAGAAAAATATAAAAGAAGAATAGGACAAAAAGAAGAAAGCAGAAATATGATATATCTTGTAGTAAAAATGCAGTTCAGTCTCTACATCTTCTACTTACTACGGTTCGTAAATTATACCTAAATTATATATAAAATACAAACATTTAAGCCCAGATCCTTGGCTGGAGTAACTCTAGTCCTCCATTGATCTTGATTTACACCTGCTGACAACTGACCTACAATAATTAGTGCTGACATTCTTGGACTGTATTTAATGTATTTATTTCAGATGTGGTTTTCAGGAAGCTGAAAACGTCAAGATGTTGTTAGGGTAACTGCAGAGATAACTGCATGATGCTATCTTTGTAACTGTTACTCAAACAATGCTTATAGTAGTTATGGCACTATTTGGATTAGGAAAACTGCAAGATCTAAATTAAAACAGGCATGGCAACATTGCTTCCTGGCACGTGATGCTCCTAAGAAATTGCCTTGAGGCGTTGGTCACTGGATTGGGAAGGCAGACAAGGGCAGTGGCCCTGAGGTGGCATGGCCCTTGGGATGAAGGAATACCTCAGCCCTTCTCTGCCACCTTCTCACAGAACTGGTCTTCTCACAGACTCTGTGGCATTGTTTTTAAATAAACCATGCCCTTACACTCCTGTGCCCTCCACACAAACTCCACCTGTGATGTTTGCCGTGTGAACTGTGCAGCTCACTAATGCTGGTGTAACAGACCTGCCACTAGAACGGACAGGACCAAGTGGAGTCATTAGCAGGTGTTTTCGCCCGCATGCAGGCTCCTTCCTGGGTGCGCTTTGGTCCTGCCAGCTCCGAGCCCATGGATAATGCTGGGCTACTCTCAAGGCGCCTGCCGCAGAAGCCCACCGTTTCCCTGCTCCTCAGCCGCCGCTGCGGTGACAGCACTGCGGAGGGGAAAGGTCACTCACAGTCCCCGCAAGGCTATGGGTGATGGCCCCGAGGACCCAAGATGGGGCCCGGCCAGGGCAAGGGCAGGCGACAGGAGCCCGGGGGCAGGAGCAAGAGGCCGGGCCCCGCCTCCGTCACCTAGGCGACGGCAACGCCGAGCCTCAGGCAACATGGCGGCTCCGAGGCAGGTACTCCCCTCCGCGGCGGCTCTGCACGCGTGCTCGGCTGTCGCCTGCCTTTCACTGGCGCTCGTTCATCCCGCGGCACCAGGGGGCGGCGTAAGAGGCTGCGGTGCCTGCGCTTTACCCGCGGTGGTCTCGCTCCTTCTTTTAGCATTTGTATTATAGTTGTGTATTTGCTAAGCTCCAGCGAAGGTAAAAAGTGTGGAGTGCTAAAAATGCAGCGCAGGTACATATACCTGCTTACGCTGCGTCCCCAGGAGAGTGGGAGGGAGAGCCCCTCCAGAAATGAGCGGAGGCCTTGGTAGCACAGGCCCGGCTGCTCCCTTCCCGCGCTTGGCCTGGTGTGGCCTCTGAGCCGCAGCCGCTGAGATTCTCACCCGGCTTGCTAACCTGCCGCTGTGGTCGGCAGTTTTCTGTCGGTTGTGGACTCTAGTTTTTAAGCTTATGGCTATTTCTTGGCTTCTTCGTGGTAGTAGAAATCTCCCGGTTTTTGATTGTTGAGCAAAGGGAACGCATTTTCCCTTCAAAGAGAAGGGATGTGGATGTTCCCAGCAGCATCACGGTTATGTTTCTCACTTCTCATTGCTTTAGGTAGTGCTCTAGAGGATTTTACAAGTCCACATCTTTCTTCTTAATACTTGCCTTTGTCCTTGGCTTGGCCTCCTCCCTGTTGTTGGTGTGGGTTTTTTTTTCCTTTTTTTTTTTTTTTTTTTTCCTTTTTCCCCTGTGTTTTGTGCATTTCAGTTTATTTTGATTTCTGACAGGCTATACTTTAAGTGAAATACAAGTTACTCTCCCCCTCCCCAATATATGAAATGTTGCGTCACCTCAGACACAATGCCTATCTATGTTGTTGTAGCTACTACAAGATAATTTTCTTCTGGTTTAAATGCTTTGTAGTCTTAAATGGCTTAGACTCTTTTGAACAGTACTGTGACTGTTTTGGAAGTGAAAAACCACTTTCAGCCAGCATAATGGTTGCATCTGTTGGTACAAAGCTACTCAAGTGACCGTTGGTACAAAAGGTTTTTACGTTCCTTAAATAAATACATAAAATGTGTTATTGCATACTCTAATGCTTTATGAAGAATATATGCATTTTTCACAGTATTCTCTGTAAATATTCTGGCAGTTGGACGAGTGTAACAGTGAGGTAATGCAGTCAGATCACAGTAAGAGGATACAAGGTGTACTGTATGGGAAACGACAGGCTGTCAAAAATATATCGTACATCCATTTGAAATGTACCAGTGAAATTCGTGTCAGTTTTACTTCATGGCTTTATAAAAGGAGTCTTTAGAGGAATTCGATGCACATTTTTTCAACGTTATTTTCTGTTCCTTATGTAATAAATTTGTTCTGTTTACAAGAGGTAACCTTTGTGGTATTTGCTACTATCCTTCATGATTTATTTTTATTGTAAACTCTGTGGAATCGTGCATTTTTATAAATTACATAGTCTACACTTTTGGCTGAGGTTGGCTTTGCATATATAATCCGTAGGGAACACAATGTTTTGCCACTATTTTTGCTATACTGTTTCTTAGCTCTCGAGACAATTCTTTTGATTTAAATATAATATTTTTCTAATTGTTCTGACTTGTAATTACTTTCAGCAAAAAACATTAAAAAATCTGAATCCTGATCTTAGCTGCTTTATTTTTAACAGCATTTCTTCCAATAAGTAGTCTGCAGCTGTGAAAACATCGGTGAGGTTTAATGACATAATACATTTGGTCATCCATAAATCTTGATGTTTGGACTGAGATTTTTGAAACACATTTTATTTTTAAAAGCACACTATCAGCATCTGTTGTGTATGAGGGTCCTCTGAAAGCTTTCCTTCCATATAGGTTTTTCTCTTTTACATTTAACATATCTGGATATTTTGCCTTTGAATGTAGTTGAAATTAGTGTTACTATTTTTATTTCTTCATTTATTTGAAAACAGAAGAAATATGACTGAAAATAGGAACTGTTGAGTTTTAAGTTCCCATTGTGGTAGTGGACAAGTGGGGCTTTTAAAAAACAAATAGGAGCAGAAAATGCATTTCTGTTTCTGACTTAACTATTTATGTAGACAGCTTCAAGATTTTCTGCTTCTGAAGTATTTGACAGCTTGATAACAAAATGTGTATAATAATACAAATAACAGCCTGTGTTGCTGGTGTGGTTGTTGCTTTTGGTTTGGTGGAGGTTTTTTCTTCCATTTTTGCATTTTGATTAAAGTTGTAACTGATACACAACTCTCTCAGGGTACATCTGTACTGCTGTCAGCAATATTGCTCAGGCAGAGGTAGCTGGGCTAGCTTTAAATGAACTAGTTCAGATACTGAAAACTATCTAGCTGTGGCAGCAGAGTTTAGTCCAGTCTAATCTCCCTGATGAAGTGAGGCAAAGGAGGGTCTTGGGTTCCTTATACTATTTGCTATAGTTGAAGAATGCTAGTAAGCTATTCCTTTTGTGAATATATTTCTGAATGCTGTCATTTTATAAGTCATGGTGTTGTGCTGTTAAATGCAAATAATAATACCTTATTGTTGAATTGAGTGTTAATCTGCTTGGGGGTAGGAAGGCAGTGCAGAGAGATCTGGACAGGTTAAATTGATGGGCTGAGGTTAACAGAATGAGGTGCCAGGGCCTCCACTTTGGTCACAACAACCTCAAGCAACACTACAGGCCTGGGGAAGAGTGGCTGGAAAGCAGGCTGGTGGAAAAGGATCTGGGGTTGCTGCTGGATGGCCAGCTGAACATGAGCCAGCAGTGTGCTCAGGTGGCACACAATCCCTTCCACTCACTGTTGGGTGAATAAGGCATTGACTGGATGGTTGCACCCAGAGGGCAGTGTCTTGATGTCCAGATGGAAATTGGTGAGAAGTGGTGTCCCTTAGGGGTCTGTACTGGGACCACAGTCATTTAATGTCTTCATCAGTGATACAGACGTTAGGATCAAGGCACCCTCAGCACGTTTGCAGATGACACCAATCAGAATGGTGTGGCCGATATGCCAGTGGAATGAGATGTCATCCACGGGTACCCAGCCAAGCTAGAGAATTGGACCCAGGTGACCCTTACAAGGTTGAACAGGGTCCTGCACCCGTGTCAGAACGATACCCATTATCAATACAGGCCAGGACAGGATGTGATAGAGAACAGCCCCATGGAAAAGGACTAGTCGTGTGCTGGACATAAGCCAGCAATGTGCACTTGCAGACCAGAAAGCCAACGGCATCCTGGGCTGCATCAAAAGAAGTATGGCCAGCAGATCGAGTGAAGTAATTCTGTCACTCCGCTCTGGTGAGAACTTCACCTGGAGTACTGCATCCAGCTATGGGACTCCTAACACAAGAAGGACATGGATGTGATGGAGCAGGTCCAGAGTAGGGCCACAAAAGTGATTGGGGGCCTGGAACACCTCTCCTATGAAGACAGGCTGATAGAATTGGGGCTGCTCAGCCTGGAGAAGAGAAGGCCCTGGGGAGACCTAATAGTGGCCTTCCAAGACCTGAAGGAGGCCTACAAGAAAGCTGGGGAAAGAAAAGCCTGGAGCAATAGGACAAGGCCCAATAGTTTTAACCTAGAGAATGGTAGATTTAGATTGGGCTTTAGGAAGACATTCTTTACTATGAGGGTGGTAGAACACAGGAAGACGTTGCCTAGGGAGGTGGTTGAGGCTCCATCCCTGAAGACATTCGAGGTCAGGCTTGATGGGGCTCTGAGCAACCTGATCTAGTTGGGGATGTCCCTACTTACTGCAGGGGAGTTGGAGTAGGTGATACCTAGAGATGACTTCCAACCCAGTGCATTCTGTGATTCAAACAGAGAGTTTTTTTGCAATTTGGTATTTAACTACATCACTCTTCTGCTAGTATTTTCTGCTTCATGGTGGTTTGTGAACACTGGCCAAGAGGTTCAAGGAACATCTTATTCTTTTGGCTTAGAATATCTGTTTTGGTATTTTGATTGCATGTTGTTGACAACGTGTCGGGGAAGGGGTAATTAGGTACTGCGAGGCGATATTATAAAAATATTAATATATAATTTATTAATATTAAATAATTGGAACTTGCACCACCCCGACCACCATTTAATAATAATAATAACAATAATAACAGGCTCTTTGCAACGTTATGGAAACTATATACAGGTTATAACAGGATCTGAAAATAACTATTAAATATATANAGCAGAAAAACATGTCTGCATAAGCCAGGACATGTACAAGCCTAATTTGACCTGTCCAGGCCTACCACGACGCAATGGTTGCCCAAAGCACTTGGAATACCTTATTGGACAACCAGAGATATTTTATACATTCAAAACAGCCAGACATTTTTTGAAGGGAAAAAAAACCCACAGTAACATAACTCTCTAGCCTGTACTTGAATAGGTTAAGTCAACTGCTAAGAGTGTGCATTGGTAGGATTGGATGGTGTTTTTTTTCCCACCACATAAGGATATTGTTACCAGAATTAACTCACCTTGGATTACCTCAGTCAGTCACTACAGTTAACAGTAAGATGAATGTTAAATTCTTTGACATCAGTGCACACATATGGAAAATAACGTCTTTTTGGATTTTCAGTGCTGGCTGAAGATGGCAATTGAAAGACAAAACAGTATTCAATCAAAATAATTACATTTGAGTTGTGTGTGTGTAGGTTCTGCCCAACTTAACCACAAACGTGGGATTCTTCAAATGATTCATGGACCTTCACTACCATTTTAATTATGTACATTCTCTCACAGTTCCTCATCAGTATTTCTTATTATCTGCTAATCTGTGGTTGTTTTAGTGGGCAGTGATGCCACAAGTCCATCTTTATAATGAGCAGTAGCAAAGATAGGACTGCATTGATGGGGTATGTTGCTTCTGGGAATACCAGCTGGGTGTTGAAATGGTGAAATGGGAAGCATTTACCTTGCCATATAAATTGTGGATTTTGATGGGCAGATTACAGACCTGTATCTGCAATACTGAGTTACAACACCTTAAGTATCTCTAAAGTTTGAACTGCAAACTTTTGTTGGTTGAAGAGTCATAGAATGGCTTAGGTTGAAAGGGACCCTTAGAGATCATCTACTCCAACCTCCACACCATGGGCAGTGATGCCTTTCAACTAAATGTGGCTGCTCAACGCCTCATCCAACCTGGCCTTCAACACCCTTAGAGAGAAGGCATCCACAGCCTCCCTGGGCGACCTCTTCCAGTGTCTCATTACCCTCATACTGTAGAACTTCTTCCTGAGATCCAGTCTAAACCTGCAGTTCCTCAGCTTCAGACCATTCCCCCTTGTCCGGTTGCTAGACACCCTCATGAAAAGTCCCTCTGGATCCTTCTTGTAGGATCCCTTCAGATACTGGAAGGCAACTCTTGAGGTTCCCCTGGAGTCTTAATGATGCGCATAGCAGAGGTGTTCCAGCTGTTGGATCGTCATTGTGGCTCTCCTCTGGGGGTCACTTCAACAGCTCTGTGTCATTCTTAGGATAGGGATACCAGAACTGGTCATAAGAAACACATTAGAATGTGTTTCTAATGCTAGAGGACCTTCAAATGTGTTGAGATTATAGGTGACTAAGTGTAAGGCGCTTGGAGTTATTTTTAAATCAATTTTTGTGATTTTATATAGCACAAATATTGCTGTAATACAACACTGCATACTAAGGCTTTAGCATGTTTTTCTGAAGGTTCTTCTTGGTGTTTGTAATTCAGAGAATGGGATGAGCCTTTAGCCACCAGCCTGTTAAGTGCTGGGTCTGTTGGTACAACACAGGTTAGAAGCTTCATACTGTAGCAAGCCAGATATATGCTGGAGGCAGGAGAAAATTCCATTTTGGACAAGCTTTTCCTGACATGATGGATGTTGCCTGATACCTTTCAAGAGGAACAAGCGAGAAATTAGTTTGGATAAGATTTTAGAGAGTTCAGGTAAAAAATGCTTTCCAGAATGTTCAACTTTTTGCTTACTAACCTGTTCCTTACAGCATGAGATATAAACAGTGGGAGGGGAAAAAAAAAGGTCTTTTGATGCACCTCTGTTTACAGTACTACTCCTGTGGAGGAGTGTTATGAAGGTAGTTGATCAGAACAAAACCACTATGCCTTAGGCTTTCTTACACTTTTCTTTCTGAAACAGTGCTGAGTTCCTCATGCTATACTGATAAAGTCCATCTGGGGTGATACCTGTGAAATGTTAACATTTTTTATTAAGGAGTATCATCAGCAAAGTGTTGACTAACAGATAATATGCCATTTATATAACAGTGCAAAAATACATAGTGAAGTATCCTGTGTGAGAGAGATGAAGAAGAATTAATTCAATTTCTAAAACACTAGGGTCAGTTAATTCTTTTAATTCAGCTCTCACAAATTGTATGGAATGTTTTGTTCAACGTATTTCTAACACCACAGGTCACTTCAGGAAAGCATTCTTGTCCTAATTATTAAAAAAAATATATTTAAATAGTTGTATAATACTACCACATTAAGGTTTTTTTGTGGGTTGGGGTTTTTTTGGTGGGTTTTGTTTTGTTTTGTTTTTTGTTTTGTTGTTTTTTTTTTTTCCTCTCCTAACTAGGGCATCCAGCTTCAATTATATTAACATTACCAACTGTAGGAATACCTCTTTTTATACTGCACGAATTATTGCTAATAAAACTAATGTCATCCTAACTATGTGAAGGAAGCCTTTGTTTACTTTATTCCTGTTGTTCTGCTAAGACATTTTACCAGAGACTAACTTTTTTATGGTTGGGAACAGTGATTTTTGCATGTTAAAGTACATGTGAAGGTAGTGTAGTACTTAAGTACTTAATTAGAGAAGAAAAACTCTAGTCTGTCCACTAAAAGTTCTTTGTTGCTCACAGTCTTGTTTTGTCAGTCTTGAAGGCTGTAATTCAGCTAGTCCTAGAGTTTTACGTTATGTCTTGCGGTTTGGTAGCAGCAGGGGGAGTAGTGTAGCTTTATTTGGGGGCTTTCCCTGACCAGTGCTGGAGTTAGTTGATTATTAGCCCAGAACAATACTGTTCAGGCTGAAAAAAGAGCTCATGTTAGGCAAGCTTCCACTTCTCTCTCTCCAGGCAAGCTAGAAACATAATTCTGCAAGCTTTGCCTTGCTGCACTTCTGTACAGCCCAAGTCCCACAGATGTAGAAAGAGTACAGGATACAAGAAAATTATGATCGGGTTTTTGTGTCCTGTTGCAGGGGCCGATCAGGCCAATTAGATTCAGTCATGAGACTGAAAGGGACCTTTGGGGCGTGAGCTGGTTCAGCTCCCTGCTCAGAGCTAGGCCAACAGTTAATGCAGACCTGAGCTTTGTCCAGTTGAGTCTTCAAAACCTGCAAGGATGGAGATTCTTGCACCTTTCTGGGTAACCTATTCTTAATGCTGTTACTGAAATATTTTTCCTTATTCTGTCCCATGCTAAGGTAGATTACTTCAAACTGAAACGTTCTGTTATATGACTATTGTCCCTTGTTCCCATGCCATGCACCTCTGCAAAGAGACTGCCTTATGTCACATTTTAGAATGTGTTTTGACATCTCATTTTGTCACCTACATACTTTATTATAAAACAATTGGGGTTTTTTTCTATTAATTTCTTAGTAAAATCAGCCTCTGGCCAAATGTTATTGTTCAACAACACTTTTTTTGTAAGTCCATTGCATTGCTGGTTCATGCTCAGTTTGTTATCCCCTATAATGTACACCTTTGTATTTTCTGTAAGGAATTGATGTCAGTATAACAAACACACTGACCTCTGTCTGGTCCTTGTATGTGTATTATTGTGTTGTAGCAGACATCTTGCACTTTTTTTTTGGTTACAGAAGGAGCCAGTACAGTGAATTCGGAGATGCAATCAATTACAGGGTGAAGAGCAAATAACGTACATAGACATTACTGTGCTCATAATATCCTAAGCAGAAACTGATTTTAAAATTTAATTACTGCGCAATTTAGTATTGTCTTGGTGAAATCTGGATTCATGGTGGAGGTTTTTTTGCATCTTTAAATTTCTATTGTTTTTACTTGCAAGTTAATGTAGTCTTGTGCTGCATGTGATATGTCACTTGTGTTCCCACATGAATTTAAGATAAAAATACTATTTTCCATGTATCTGCCTAGGTTTTCTCTAGTGAAAATGTGTTAGGGTATTGTGTTGCCATATAATTATAGCTGTGTTACATTTTTGGCATTTGCAAGGGATTAATTCAGCTTACTTTCTCAAAATAAAATTGTTATTTAGATAAGTTACTGACAAAATGAAATAAACGTTGTATTCCTATATACGTATGTGTGTGTAGGAAGAAGATGGAGATCAGACTGCCATAGGTGGAAAGAAGATTTTAAATCAGATGTTTCTTTCTCTTTCCCAAATCACTGCTTTGGCAGAACAGAATATGGAAGAAGTTCAAAAGTAAGTGGCAATGGTAACAATGCTAGAGCCAATGTAATAATGAAAAAAAAATTGTAGACTTTGAGATGTCTTTTGTAGTGATGATGTCATTAGTCTTCAATTGTTCAGTTAAATCATCGATATGTAATATAATTAATGAAAGCTAGGAAGAAATGCTGTTGATCTCAGGTCCATTTTGTTTTACTGCATTTCCTATATATCTTCATTTTTCTTTGGCTCCTTTTGTTTCCCCACTGATATTTTACATCAGTGTGGGTTTTAAGTTTACAGTAGTAGAAATATGCTGTAAATTAAATACTAAACTGTAGATAAGAACAAACCAATGCTGAGCTTTAATTATAAGTCTCACTTGGTAACTTCTTTGCTAAAATATTTAAGATTCGGTACCGTAACATTAAGAAGGTGTCAGTAAGTAGCCATTACGGTGCACTGGGGAAGTAGGAGGCAGCCAAAGACTTCTGATGTAAAGCCATCTTGTCTTCCTTGTAGCAACAGTCTACTTAGTTGTTAGTGCTTAATAGCTTATATTTAGGAGGCCAGAAGTTCAGCCTGAGACACTAGACTTATATTTTAAGGATGACATTTTTCAGAAGTGCACAAATTTTTAGGAATACTTTTGTCTGTTAGCAAATTCTTCATGAATTGAAAGCCAAGGGGTTGATCCACTGAACTAGTTTTGGAGGAAGAGAATAAAAAATTCAGCTTTGTCCCTCTGAATAGAGAAACAGTTTAACAAAGATTAAAATATTATTCCTGAAATATATTCTATTCCTCTTATTTGTTCTACTGTTCTGAGAAAAAAAAAAAGTTCTTTCTGTGTTTTTTGTTTGTTTGTTTGTTTGTTTTTAAGAGAGCTGGAAAGAAAATTTGTTCCCATCAAATAATAATAAAACGAATTCTTTCATTTACTGTTTTCTCCTACACAATAGGCCTCTTATTTTAGAGGAGACTGAAGCATACAGCTCACTAGAGACTAAAATGTGCTTAATGATGCAATTTATTGTGAAACTTTCTCATTAAGATTAGTAGGAAAAGCATTGAAAGATCGTATGTTTCTTCTTACTCTCAGCTGATCACTTTTTTATATATATATACACTGTACAAGTGGAATGTAAAGTACATACTACATCTGACTTGAAAGAGGATAGTAACAGGGTATTTTATGTACTCTAAGCAGTTTAGCAGCATTATTGAAATTTCGTTAGTTTACTACGGTGCATGATGTCTACATGAAAGATAAGTTTGAAGGCCACAGCTAAGGTTAGAAAATCAGAGCAGATCTGATTCATTGTGAGAACTTTGATGTTCTGCATTTCTATCTATCATGGAGTTTTCTGCTGCTGTCCATCTCTGTAGGACTGGAGCACCTTCTGTGAAGGAAGAAATAGCAGGGTAGCTAAGAAATCTAAATGCCCCATCGTTTCCTAGTCATTTACAGATACTGTTGTATCTATAAATCTCTTGAAGAATATTGAAAATACAAGCACTGGTGTTTGTTAGCAGCATCAGAGAAAAGCTTAATCCCTGAGAAGCTCTGATTATGAAAACACTGAGTTGGCAGAAGCTTCAGAAAGAGAGGATATGGACTGTTTCAAACCTTGGAAAGTTCAACTGGCCACAGTCCACTTCTATTTCAGTACACAGTTAAGTGTTTTTAACCGACTTGCATGTGTGCAGCCATACAAATTTGTCATGCAGAACAAAGGAATACATGTTTTAAACAAAATCAGATTACTTTGTTAGCTATTGCAACCTTAATTAAAAAAACCAGAAACTCGTCTTATCTGACTGTATCTCTACTGGCTTCTTGAAACCTGATTTGAAAACCTAATAGTTGCCTATCAGTGGGTCTCAGATTAATGCTGATCTTAGGATGGAATGAAAGCAGATTGGGGAGGAAAGACTGCTCCTTTACAGGGAACTGGAAACTGATCACAACTAGCACACACATCATCAGGTGTAGTTAAGGAGCCAAGGGTTACTTTATGTAAAATGTAACTGTTTGAGATGTGGCTGAAGTTCTACTGGAAGAACTGCACACTGCAGTCCTAGACCTGATCCTCTCTCTTCATGTGGAAAAAAGTGTACAATTATTCTACAAGACGTAACTAATTCTGTGTTTGGATAGAGTAGACATAAATGTGTCAGCAACAGCATGGTCTCCTACAAGGGAGTTTATTTTTTCATTAATTTTTCAAGTTAAAGTAAGTGGAAAAATTTCCACAGTCTGCTAGTAAAATAAGACGAGGCTCTTCTTAAATGTCTTGACTATTATGAAAGTGAAATTTAAACTTCTAAATATTTTAGGTACTACCAGTAATTTTATATTATATTATTTACATTAATTTTCAGATGTAATTTTTTTTTTTTTTGGAAGCTACATGAAAAATAATCTCAAAAGAGAAGCAAAGTCTTTTTAGTAAAGTTAAACTGTCTTCATCGGAATGAAAAAGTGGTAGCACAAAGTTTTCCATTTCACCCTGCAAAGTCCTTCCTGAAGAAACACTGATTTCTATCTGAGATTTTTCAGTGTATTTCTCTTTGGGTTTTTTAGTGCTCTTGTTTTTGCCATTTCATTAATCCGATTTAAAATTTTAAATAGTGTCTACTTAGGTATATACTATAGGTATTTACTTTTTTCAGTTGATATGTCCTCTGATCATTCTATCTAGAAACTGATGTAGCTGACTTCCAGGAAGATGTATACCTATCTATAATATTAATTATTATTATATTTTAAGTATGCAATTACGAGTAGACTTAAGTTAAATTCAGAATCTGTAATTGAATTTTAAAATTTCATTATTTTACCCTATAATTTCTTCTAGAAAGCTGGAAGAATTTCTGAATCTTAAACAGTTAAAGACATCTTTGAAAGAAGATGTTTTGCTAGATTATTATACTGCGGGGTTTTGCTGGGCTAAAGAAATGAACTTCAGTCTTATGCAGCTCTCAGGATTCATGGATTTATTACATTTCGTGTTGGAGAACCTCAGTGGTAAGTATAGCTAAAACTTGTAAAATAAATATCTGAAGTGGAAGGCAAGAATGCTTTCCATTTCATTTTAATAAAACCATATTTAATTACTAGTAATTGTAAAATAATTTACTTTCCTCTTGAATGTCAGCATGTTATACATCATACCTGAAAATAATTCTTACTGGAAGATGTTAAACTTCTGTTAGAACTGTGGTCTTTCTGTAGAATATCCTATTCTCTCTTTCTTTGTACAATATATATGGTACAAAAGGGTCAAGTCCTGAAGAGACCTTGTCTTTGCTATGGTAAAATAAATAATAATTGTAGTAGAGTGGGAGCAAGGAGCTCCTAAATTCCAGTTCCAGCTGTCTCACTGACTGACTCACTGTGGCCTTGGGCACATTTCTTTCCTGTTCAAGATATTCAGTACATCCTGTAGCATTACAGCAGGTGAATTACATTTATTTTATCCTTGGAGGTCAACTCTCAGACAGCTTTCTATATGGCAAATGCTGCACTTCTGGCACAAAATATATCAGTTAACTAAAGACTGGAGTGGGAAGTAAACTGGCATCATGTCCAAAGATGAAAAATAGCAAAAAAAGGACTGTAGCTCCTGCGACTGCAAGGAAATTTGCAACAAAGTGTGTAGCATGAGTCTAGTGGGAACAAAATAACCAGAAAAAATGGTAGGAGCATCCTCTAAAACCCGCTTTTCAGAGATCACAATGCTTACTTAACATTCGCTTTGAAGGTGATTATGTTGCAAAAAGTCCATCCCAGAGGAAGAGCAAAAGGACTCAGCAGTCCCATTCAAAGAGAAGATGAATGTTTAAAATCAGGCTCATAATAGTTATTATACTTTTGCATTGTAATTTAATTCAAAGGCCTTTCTGACTTGGAATTTTGACAGAATATGTACGTGCTTTGTGATCATTGGAATTCCAGTTGTCCTTCCTGTCTCCAATGAGAAAGTATCTTAACATATGCTAACTATATTAATATAACAATGGAGAAGAATGGAAACATGTCAGAAATTAGTTTTATGAGACTGTATGTAATACATGCGTAGCAGACAGGCTGGTAGCACAACTGATTATTAAAGCTGACTGACATTTTTCAGGAATGTGAACTTAGTTGCATAAAGCTTTGCCAAACTAACTGTTTAAGCTGAAATTTTCCATGGCAGTGTCTGCCTCTGATTAATTTTTATATATAAAATTACAACTAAAACAATTCATTGGGCTTGCAGACAGGGGCTGTGGAAACAAAAGTGTTATTTTGTTCCTTTTAATTTTTTTTTAGCAGCTCTAATAGCCCTGTACTTTCAAGGACAGACCTAAGGTTTGGCAAGCAACTTTTGTGAATTGGCTTTTTGCTGTCCTGTGTAAATCCATTTGGATTTGGCTAAGATGCATGGTTTTAAGGGAAAGAAAATACAGTTTGTAAATGCTTACAGGAGACTTCTTATATTTTCCTCGCAGCTACGTACCCTGAATAATCCATTTATAAAGTATGCTGTAGCCCAGGGGTAAGGTGAATTTCCTTGCAATTACTGTTCTCAGCTGGTGCAAGTTCCAAGACCAAACATTTCAACTAAGAGCAAAATGCTAATGTCTTCTATATTAATGACCATTAGCTTTCCACTCCCTACACTGGACCCAAGCGGTCTGGAGAATTAAGCTGGTTTGACCATAATAGCAAGAATAGCATGGAGCAGGAAAACGGATTTAGAGAAAGCGGGTAGTGTAAACTCATTTGCAACTGGTAAAAGAAGGAGAGGACTGAGATTTGGAAACTGGAGACCAGTTGTTTTGGAGCCAGAATGAATTACTTGTACGATTTGATTCATCTTCTATACACTGGGGATAAAGCGCACCTCACTCCACAGAAGCACTGTGAGATCCTTTCTGAGAGAGGTGGTTGCGGCTGAAAATCAGATGTGCAGAGGAAAGAAAAGATTTGGATTAGCTGGTAGTAGACCTCAGCCTGAGTGTTGTGACTTCTCATGATCTTGTTATGTGGCTTCACTTCCTTACTAACCGTAATATTTCTGGTTCTGTTACCCTTTCTCATTTCCCATGGTTTCTATTTCCTTCATACTCTATTTCTTTCTTGCTTCTTCCATTATGGTTATTTATATTATGCTGCCTCTGTTACTGAAATCCAAACTGAAATTTTCAGGATTTGATTGCTGTACCACTAAAAGGCAAAACTATAAAGATCAGAATCTAACAAGTTTTTTTAATTTGATTTCTCTACAAAGAACCAAGGAGCAGAGCAGTAGGGAATTAAAACAATAAGGAAAATAAATCTATTTTCCCACTGATGGATGCTTCCCCATTTTTCACTCTAGACTTTTTAGACTTGAAAAGAGTAAGTAAATTTTGCATGAGGCTTTTTTTGAAACTCCACCATGGTTCTAGTGGTGGCATACTCTGTCCACCAAAGAAAGAGAAAGAGAAATCCTTTCTTTTTAGAAGTTTAGCAACCACAGATAAATTTCATAGTTTCCTCTTAAACAAGTTAACAAAAGGAATTTAAATTTGAATGTGGAGCTGTTTTGACATTTGGTTTTCATTTCCAGGGTAAAAATATAAAGTAAGTATCTATTTTGGGGGGTGCAAAAATATCTCCAAGTCTGAGAATACATTAGTATACATATTCATGTTTAATCAATTATGACTGTAAACACTTAAAAAAAAAAATTGTTACCTTTTTTAATATTAGCTCCTGTATTAATAGTTTATGTTGCAAGAGGCATGGCCAGAAGAGCAATCTTTTACAATACATAAACAGAAGTATATCTATTTTAAAGTTAAACATATTGTGCACCTCAAAATTACATACTGTTCTACCTGTGGTTATTTTCTGCATAGTAAGAGGCCAGGTCATTGTACCTTAAGCACCTGTTCTTGTGGTCCTTGCATTATGAGGGTAGGTTGGTGATGCTGCGATGGAATTTTAATGCACATTTTGTTGAGAGGAATAAAGACAACATACAAAAATATTTTACTGCTGTTGCTTTTTAAGTTTATACATGGCTTGTTAACTTTTTAAGCTTCAAGGAGTTTTATAACTAAAACAGGCCAAAAACCTCACCCAGTCATGTTTATACTTAGTTTTTGTTCTTTGCAGAGAAACATATGACCGTTGGAGAAAATTTAAAAGAACTTGGAAAAGCAATGGTTGGAATAGGAGAAACTGATTCAGAAAGAGCTGGTGACTTTAATTTCTTCAGCATTGAGCAAGCCAAAGCAATCATTGATTACTTGACTATCAGGTATTTATTTCTACAGAATTCTTTATTTCTTATTGAGTAATTTTGCATGGGTGAAAATCAGCTGATAAAAGAAGTTAGAATTATTTAATTGGATACGTTTGTACTGTGCCAACATACTGCATACACAAACTTTAAAACATTGAGAGGAAAAAAAAAATATGCAAGTAGCAGTAAAGATCTGGCCTCAAGTGACAAAGCCCAGGAAATAAATTTAAACTGGAAGTCTACAAAAATGTGATATTATGCTGGAGTGCTTCTTTCTGTTTTTTGTTTTGGGTGATAATAGGAAAAGGGAAGAGTGGTGTACAGAGAATATTCTTGGTTTTCTTTCAAAATATTATACTTCTAGATTCCAGTTGAACAAAATCCTAGGTCTCGTCCATAACTTTCAAGTATTTTTCTGGCCTTGACTGCTGTAGTTGTCTTCTTAAGTAATTTAAAGTTTACCAAACTAAGACTACAGTCATACATGAGTCAAAAAAGTTGTGTTTCAGGGTTAGCAAAAGGTCCTACATGAAAAGGTTTTGTGGGAAGTCTCAGTTCTTAAACAGAGACACAGGAAGAGATACAAACATCAGTAATTCAGTGATTTTTTTTTTTTCTGAGAAAAAAAATGAAGGGCCTGATGGCAGCCAATTGCACCTCTCCATGTAAAGTCTTAACTGTACAATAATGTATGGAGACTGAAATCCCATCGTTAAGGCAGTGGCTGTTTCCAGTATATGATGAATGGCTCTCAAGCTGTTGTATCACCCTTGAATGCTGGGGCCAAGGAGATGAAAAATGGTAAAGGTACTATTGTAATACATGCTTCTACACAGTACTACATCTGTAGCCCTTCAGCCTATTTTCTAACTTGAATGGTGGTTAGAGGGAGAGATTTGGTAACAGATAAGCATAAAAAGGGAGAAAGGTCATAATTTCTCCGTCATGGAATTACTGGAATTTTCTGGCTGTTCTTTTGCTAGTAAAAGTTTAACATATCAAAAAAGTGGGGTTTAGAGTGCTTTCTTGGATGCAGAAAATTATTTCCTCTTGAAAACAGGCAAAAATACTAGGATGGCTGCTAATCTTCCAGCTTAGGGTGTTCAGATTCAGATGGAGGATATAAACCCATAACAGGTGATTTCTCCTATAGTTGAACTTTGTATCTTTCCCCTGATGTTTGGAGTTTTTTTCCTTTTGTTTCTTGTTCATGGAAAATAAAAAAAACTTTCAGGTTCTTCCCATATGAAATGAGAACATCTTTTTAAATCTCAAATTTCTGTAGTCAAAGCAAACCGATGTCCTGCCAAGTACTAGCCCTAAACTAAAAGGAAACTTGGCATTCAAGAAGTCTCACTCAACTTCTCTTAATGCTTCCTTCCTGTCTGTGCCTTTTGTATAATTAATTGGAACAAATGTTGTTTCCAAATAGCATGTCTACAGCTCTTGTGGAAATTACCCATTGGGAGATATCTCATCCATGAAGTAATTCTTTCAAAATTGCAAGAATTACATCCAAGAGATTAGATGCTCTATTCTACTACCACCAAAATATTAACTGGGTGGGAATACAGCAGAACATTATTTTGACCACCAAATATGTGATTGTATGTTCAAACTGCTCAATTTATTGCAGGTATGTGTTATTGTGGGATGATCTTGAAGGTCTTTTCCAACCAGATATATTCTGTGATGTGTGTCCAGTTTGTACAATCCATTATTTCAGTCATTTGAATATTTTTTTTTCTAAAGAAGAACTGAATCAGCACATTTTTGTGGGTGTATTTTGAACTTTACTAACTCAGAAATAGGTAGACTGAGGTTTTTTACAATTCAGATTAATGTATTACTTCAAGATTTTTTCTTGTTATTCACCATTTCTGTTTAATTTTAAATGATAGGTCTATAGCTTTTTTTTTTTCTGCTCAAGATAGTATGACATGTTTTAGATCAGATCACATTTTTACAGATGAGCTATAAACTCATGGGATTTTTAATGGAAATGAGGACAAATGCTTAACCACATTGACACAAACTATGCAGCAACTATAATGACACCTTCAGGTTTAGTGGAAGGTGACAGTTATCATCTTTTTATCTTGTCTCCTTGGGCAAACACACATCAACATAGCTCTTGACATTTTCTTTCAGGAAGCAGTACAGCTAGGGAAATATGTCATTGTTAATCACCTTCAGATATCCATATGACATCATAAGGAGGACTATTCTTAACAATCTTTCTTACATGAATGAAGTTATTTTTGTGTAATTGCTAAAAATGTTCGTATGGATTTTTTTTATTGTTCATAACAGATACAAACAAAAAAGCATTTTATATAATACTCGATAGAAGAAAGAAAACTACACTTGTGTTTCAAAAGAAGTACTGCTGTATTATTTATGTTATTTGTTTTGAAGAGCATTAAATGGAGGATATATGATTAAAGGTGCCAGGTTGAACATCATTCTGTTTAAAAGTGATAGAATGGTTTGGATTGGTAGGAACCTCCAAAGGTCATGCAGTCCAACTCCCCTGCAGTCATCAGGGATATCCTCCACTAGATCAGGTTGCTCAGAGCCTTGTCAAGCTTCACCTTGAATATCTCCAGGGATGGAGCATCAACTGCCTCCTTGGGCAACTTGTTCCAGTGTTCCTCCACCCTCATGGTAAAGAACTTGTTCCTAGCATCCAATCCAAATCTACTCTAATTTCAAACTATTCCCCTTGTCCTCTCACTACATGCCTTTGTAAACAGTCCCTCTCCAGCCTTCTTGTTAGGCCCACTTCAGGTAATGGAAGGCTGCTATTAGGTCTCCCCATAGCCTTCTCTTCTCCAGGTTGAAAAACCCCATTTCCCTCAGCCTATCCTCATAGAAGATTGTGGCCCTGTTCTGGACCCACTCCATCAGATCTATGTTCTATGTATGTTGAAGGCTCCAGAGCTGGACACAGAACTCCAGGTGAGGTCTCACCAAAGCAGAAAAAAAGTGACAGAATCACCTCTCTTGATGAGCTGGCCATGCTTCTTTTGATGCAGCCCGGGATGCCGTTGGCCTTCTGGGCTGCAAGTGCACACTGTTGGCTCATGTCCAGCTTCTCGTCCACTAGCACCCTCAAGTCCTTTTTCTGAAGGGCTGCTCAATAAATACATAAAATTCAGAAATGACAGAAGTATTGAGTTATATTTTTGGAAATATTATAGATTATCCATACCTGTAAAATAGTCCATAAAGAATAGCATATCGCATTTAGAGGGCAAGGGAAAGAACTGGTTTTCAGGTGCTGTAAATCTGGCTCCTTTCCAAAGCACTGGAATAAATAAAAGAAAAAGTTTTGAATGTTATATCCTGCCAGTGCGATTTGGAAGATATATATCTTGTGTGTCTGTGATGGTCATAAAGTGGGCTTTTTTGTCTTTTTCAAATAATCTCAGTAAGAATTTTACCACATAACAGGTGTGTATGTGAGAGGACAAGTATATCTTCCATAATTGACAAGAGTCATTCCCAGATTAATTCCTGAAGTCTGCTTAAACATAATTCCTACGTCTCCACTCAAACATGGCAGGAATTCTTTGGTGAAGTGCTGCAGTAAAAATGCACTGCAAATGAAATGGCAAATATTTTAATTAATTGGCTATGTGCTTTGGGTTTTGGGGGTAGGAACTTGTAGTTCATGGTAGCCAGATTTCTGATGCAAGCTGGTAAACAAATTTGGTTTTTAACTAATGATAATTGAATGACTGCATTAAATGTAACTAGGATAAGATTTTTGTACGGCATTTAAAGCACCAAATGCTCAATGAGGCTGCCATAATACTTCTCACCAAATAAGGAAATTATTCTGTATATATGTGCAAGAACATTTGTGCCCATTTGGATAAGACACATTTGAAAGTTCTACAGCTGCATTTGACTATCTGACAGAAAATGTACTCATCTTGTAAGAGAGACAGGCTGTGCCACCATTTTATTCTCCTAGTTCTAAGCTGCTTTCATGGGCTGAAAGAACTACTGTTCTACGTAAATTGGCACTTCAGCACTGCTGGAATCAGAGCAAATCATCTCCGGTCTGCAGTATTTTATGGAACCTCTGGTACTGTGGCAGTGGCCTATGGCAGCATTTAAATACTGGTGGTGATTTAGGGCAGGCCAGTCAGCTAAAATGGTGTGCACCAAGCATCAACTCCCACAGCTGGCTTCCCTGTTACCTCCCAGAGCCAGGACTGTATTTTGGACATCTATCTCCTGCAGCAGCAGCCTCTCACTTTGCACATGGCTGGCTGGTCAAGCCCTTCTGGTGGCCATGCCAGGATGTGAGGCTGCAGAAGTGGGAGAAAAGCCTCAGCACCATGAGCCAGGGTGGCACCTGTGACGGCTGCCTAAGAGCCTTGAGTAGCACCACGTGTCCAAGAGCAGCCTGTGCTGGGTTGTGTGGGTAGGGACTGGTATTATAAACATGCTTTTATGGCACTAGCATGATATCCCGCAGCTTGAAGCAGTCCTTTGGCAGTAGCTAGGGAATTATATGTCTTGGGTATAGTAGTTATTTTCATAGAGCCATAGGAAAACTAAGGTTAGAAGGAACTTCTAGTGCCTGTCTAGTCCAAAGCTCTTCTCGCAGCAGGTGTCATTATTCCGGATGTGACCTTTGAGAGTGCCAAGCAAAGAGGCATTGCTGTTCCAGTTGATGGCTCTCTCAAGAAAGGAACCTGTGTGTCGTGGTTTGAGGGGTTCCAGGTTATCCCAGATTTCCTAAAAAAACTACAAAGAACAAGATCTGTCCCAGAGGATGAAATAGTCACCCCCAGATATCGTAATTATGTTATTCAATCCCATAATCCTGCAAATACCTTAAAAGTAAACATCAAAGTCAATTCTCTCTCTTTTCTCCCTGCTTTTCAGCTCTCCAGAGGGATCCTTATCTGGGTAACTATGTAGGGGTACCCTGTAGGCTGCGGGGCCTTCAAGGCCTACTCGGGCCTAATTGGGAGACAATGAG